>JAZBGY010000407.1:31245-62155 GCA_037414755.1 Lydus trimaculatus | reverse complement strand
GAATTAATTTTTTGTAAATGACTATTCAATTCTGATAATTGTATTGGTTTCTGTTGTTGTTGTTGTTGCTGTTGTTGAATATCACTTTCATCAATTACAATTGGAACAACTTCTGTTGTTTGTATTGTAGTAGTTGTTGTTGTTGTTAATGTTAAATCAACCGGTATAGTTTGGGGGAATTCAGGCATACCAACAACAGCTTGTGGACTTGGTGGTGTCTATAATTTAAAAATTAATAATTCAAATAAACAACATTACAGATTTATAAAGAAAGAAAAGATAATACAAAACTGAAAACGACTGTTTGTTTGTAAATATGGAAAACGAATCGTTTCTCGTATTTACAGACAACCAATCGTCTTTATTGTTTACACTAACATAGAAATTTTGTAAAATTTTCAATTTTTTCTATAAATAAACTTACAGCCGTTTGTTGTAATGACCGTACAGTTGGTATTGATGATAATTTATGTTGTAAATTTTGTAAATGTGTCTCATATTTTATATCAATTTGTGGTGTTGATGCTTGACTAGTTCGATTCGAATTTGAAACACTAGAGAAAAAAAACAACAATTATTTATAAAATATTAAAACAACATAGAAAAAAACAACAAACCTATCAGAAATTTGTTTAATGTTATCAATTGGAAGTTTTTTAATTGTTGGAAATTGTTGATAAAGATCATCAACAATTGTACCACTACTTATAGGCAATTGTTGTTGTTGTTGTTGTATTTGAATATTTTGTGTTAAATTTTGTATAGAAGTAGAATTTGTTAAACTTGGTTGTTGTTGTTGTTGTTGTGTTGGAACAACATGACTTGTAAAACCTGTCACATTATCAATTATTGTATTCATTAACATTTGAGGTGGTGATGTTATTGTTTGTTGTTGTTGAACAGTTTGTGGTGGTATTACCACTTGTTGTGGTAATTGTACAACATCTTGTTGTTGTTGTTGTTGTGTTATTACAGTAGTTGTACTAGTTGTTGGTATAGGAACAAATTGATTAACAGGTATAACAGGTATTGTTGTTGTTATTGTTGTATTGCTACTAGTTGTTGTTGTTGCTGCTGTTGTTGTTGTTGTTGTTTGTATAATATTATCATCTGATTTTTCTTCTTTTTTCGGATGACTACTATGTTTCAAATTATCTAAACTAATTTTTAATTGTTCTAATGTATTTATCATTTCTGGCCCACACATAGGACCACCAATTTCATTTTCATTATTATTTTTAATTAATTCCTCTTTTAATGAACTTACACTAATTTTTTGTTCTTGTATACGTTGTTGTTGTTCTTGTTGTTCTAATATATCAACACTAACAACTGGTGCTGAAATTTTTCTAACATTATCAAATTGTTGTTGTTGTTGTTGTGGAAGTTCTTGAGATTGTTGTGGAAGTTGTTTGATTTGTTGTTGTTGTTGTTCATCTTCAATTGTTGTTGTTGTTTCAACATTACCATAATCTTTATCTTTTGGTAAATCTAATTCACCTGATAATACAGGACTGACTAGAAATCGTGAAATTTTCCGTTGTGGTGGTAATTTCAATAAATTCTCATTAATATTATTACAATTATCTTTATCATTATTATCATTATTACTAATATTATTATCATCATCATCCTGATCATTATTATCTTTTATTATTGTTGTATTATCAATATTATCATCATTATTACAACTATCAACAACAGATTCTGAACGTAATATAAATACTTTTAAATCTACCTTTTGACCAGGTAATAATTTAACATTATTCTCTTTTATTGTTGATGTTGTTTTACTATTACTATTATTATTATTATTATTTAAATATTCGTCAGGTAATGATTCACTACGTTCTAATAATAATTTCTCATTATTACTACTTATATTACTAATATTATTATTATCATTAATTATTGTTGTTGATGATGTTGTTGTTGTTGTTGTTATATAAGTATTTTCTGGTGTATAATCACTAGTTGTACTTGTTTTACGTGATACTGTACCACTACTATTTAAACTTTCACGACAACGAAAATTCTGTTGTAATAATTTTTCTGATAATGTTGTTTTCAAACCATGTAAATTATTTGTTGTTGTTGTTGTTGTTAAATCATCATCATATTGTGGTTTTATTAACATTTGTCCACTACTATCATCCCTCTGTAAATATAAACAATTGTTGTTAGCAAAATGAAACAAAATTAGTGTAAAAATAAAGACAACTGCTTGTCTACAAATCCGAGAAACGTTTCAATCTCTCTACAAATCAGTGATTTTAATTATTTGTAAACATTTAGGACACTTGAGGACGTACTAGTTTACTACTATTTTTTTAATAATAAACAGAATTGTTGGTTTAATTAATCGTTCATCAATTATTTGTAAAGAAAATTTTTGTTAGTGTAAAAATAAAAACGATTGCTTGTCTACAAATCAGAGAAACGTTATTTTTTCTTTACAAATATTTGAAGCATCATAAATAGAATAGAGTTTCGGTTATTTTTTGGTTTACTTACAGATTTATGTCGTCTATGTGTTTTTTTATGTGAATGTCTTGTTAACGATGCATGTCTCACCTGAGGCAGCGTGCAAATTACAAGACAATTTTCATTTTATTTTATTAAAAATTTGTTTAAATAAACAAATAAATAAATTTAAAACAACAACAACTACTACTAGTACTACTACTACATGCAAGAAATAATAATAATAATAATAAAAGAACAAAAAAATAGAAATATGTAGTTTTTTTTTGTGTACCTTCTGTACATAGGGTTTTGGTGATTCTGGTACTTTATCAGGATTAATTTTCAATTGTTCCATGATTTGTTTTAAATCATCATTTAAATGTTTATATGGACCTGGTTTTAATAATTCTTGTTTTATCATACCATCAATAATATCATTTGGTGTTGTATCAAAACGATTAAATTTAAAACTTATTGTTTTTTGTTTACAAAGTAAACGACATTCAACTGTACCATCTAAATAAACATTATCAACTAATAATTGATGTTTTAATATTGTTGTTGTTGTTGTTGTTGATGATGTACCACGTTTTCTATGTTGTTGTTTTGGTATTTTATCTTCACTAGTAGTTGTAGTAGTAGTAGTAGCTGATGATGTTTCCTCACTTACATGACCTGATGTTGTATCATCTGATTTCATTCCTATTGTTGTTGTTGTATCATCTATATTATCCTGTTGTTGTTGTTGTTGTTGTATAGATGTTGGTGGTAATTGTTGTACATAATCTTGTACTGATGCTGGTTGTGATATTGTTGATAATCTACGATCATTTTGTTGTTGTACTAAATCAAAATTTGATATTGGTGGTAATGATGTTGTTGATACACGTTGCTGTTGTTGTTGTTGTTGTAATACTAATTTTTGTTGTAATTCAATTAAATTCATTGGTGGTGGTGCTATTGTTGCATCACCAGATAAACGATGACCTGTATTAAATTGTATTTGTTGTTGTTGTTGATCAGTTGTTGTAATAGTTGCAGTAGTAGCAGCAGCAATATCAACCGGTATTTGTGGTATACCCTGTTGTTGTTGTTGTAATTGTTGTTCAACATAATAACTTTGATCTACTGATTGTTGTTGAACTAATTGTTGTTCAACTGGTTGGTGTTGTTGTTGTTGTACATATTGGATAGTTTGAGGAACAACTGTTGATTGTGTTTGTTGTTGGAAAGTTTGTGATTGATTTTCAATATTTTGTGGAATAAATTGATTTTGAAAATTCTGTTGTTGTTGTTGTTGTTGCGATTCAAATGTTTGTTGTTGTTGATATACAGGTTGTTGTACAGTTGATGCAACAACCGGTTGTTGATAATTTTGTTGTTGTTGTTCGAATTGTTGTGTAGGTATAGAAGTTGTTGATGTTGATACTACTGTTGGTGGTAATACTGATTGTTGTTGTTGTTGTTGTTGTTGTTGTTGATAAGATACAGGTTGTTGTGTAGTAGTTTGAACAAATTCAGGTTGTTGATATATCGGTTGTTGTTGTGGTGGTATAGATGTTGTTGTTGAAACTGATGGTGCTATTACTGATGATTGTTGTTGATAAGCAACAGATTGTTGTGTTGTAGCATTTTGTATAAATTCATTTTGTTGTTGTTGTTGTGTTTGATATGGTTGTTGATAACTTATTTGTTGTTGATAAATCGGTTGTTGTTGTTGTTGTTGTAATACAGTTTGATTTTGACGATCTAATTGACTATCAACACTTAAACGATGTTGTTCTTGTTGTTGTGGTGGTTGTAAACCAGTATTATGTAATAATTCCGGTTGAGAAATACTTGATAATTTATGTTGAATATTCTCCTATAAACAATTAATAAATAAATAATTTATTTAAAAATAATAATAATAATAATAAAAACCTGTTGTACTTGGAGATATTCAGCTTGTTGTGGCTGTTGTTGTTGTTGTCCCTCAACAATATAATTTTGTTGTACATATTGTTGTGGTTGTTGTTGTTTATGTATTATCGGTTGTTGTTGTAATACTGGTTCTATTGATGTTTGTCTTTGTATTATTGTTGCTGTCGGTTGTTCACTTTGTTGTTGTTGTTGTTGTTGTACAACTTGTTCCTGTATTATACTCTGTTGTGGCGTATATTGCGGCTGTTGTTGTTGTTGTTGTACAACTTGTTCCTGTATTATACTCTGTTGTGGTGTATATTGAGGTTGTTGTTGTTGTTGTTGTACAAGTTGGTCCTGTATTATATTCTGTTGTGGAGTATATTGAGGTTGTTGTTGTTGTTGCACAACTTGTTCTTGTATTATACTCTGTTGTGGTGTATATTGTGGTTGTTGTTGTTGTACAACTTGTTCCTGTATTATACTCTGTTGTGGTGTATATTGCGATTGTTGTTGTTGTTGTTGATCCTGAATAATACTTTGTTGTGGAGTATATTGCGGTTGTTGTTCTTGTATAATACTTTGTTGTTGTGTAAACTGTTGTGGAATTTGTTGTTCCTGTTGTTGTTGTTGTTGTTGTTGTTGTTGTTGTTGTTCAACTTGTTGTTGTACATATTGTTGATATTGTAATTGTTGTACAACTAAAGCTTCCTGTTCTTTATTTCTTTGTTCACGTTCTTTTGTTATTTGAGCAATTTGTGTTTTTAATAATTGTGCAACAGTCTTAGCGTCGTCCTCAAAGATGATACCAGACTTTGCCTATTAATCAATCAATTAATTAACAATAAGAATGTGAGTATCGTTAAAACTCGAAAAACGAGTCCCGGTACGATCAAGGAAGTTATATGATGTGGCAGCCATCTATTCCCCCCCCCCTCCCCCCCAACCATATCATATCAACTCCTTGAGCGAAACCGGGTACTCCAACTAGAGTAATGCCACACTTTTCGGGCTGAGAGGGGAAATCGCTCGTGTTCGTACCTGCCTGCTGAGGCGGTTGCGGTTTGCATAATTGCCAATAGTATTCAACTTTCAGCCATGATTGTTTAGAATGACATTCAGTAGCGTCGAGAATAGATTTTAAATTTGTTTATAAATACGAAATTAAAACAATTTATTATCAATTGAAAGTATCATACAATAATTAATTAATTAATTTTACATCTATTATTGTATGATACTTTCAATTGATAATAAATTGTTTTAATTTCGTATTTATTTGTACGTAAATTTTTAAAATTTTATTGACGCCACTGATTGTTGTTTTTTAGCCCCGCCCATATTTAAGATTTCGAATACTATTGGCAATTATCAAAAATTCGTCAGGGGAAGCGATATCCCCCCCCATCACAGCACATTAATATCAATGTGATCTCTCTAGTAATAATAATTGAAAATTTTTACCATTTCTTCAGCAATTGTTTCAATACGATCTGTTTCCATATCAAATTCAAATTGTATTGCTTCATTTTCTTTATGTTTATGTGTACGTTTTTTTGGATCAATAACACGTAAACGAAATACAATTTTATTATTAATATTATTTGATACAACTTCAACTTTTAAACCAACATCTTCTTCAAAAAATGCATGCATTAATAAATCTTTAACTTTTGGACGATCCTCTTTACGTGGACGTATACAATTTTCGATAACATCTTTTATTTCAGGATTTTGCACTTTATCAAAACTAGCCGGTTTTACACCCTAACAAACATAAATAACATTAAAAAAAAAAAAAAAAAGTTTTTACTCTACATACAGATATGACTTTTTTATAGATTTGTGCTGGTCCAGTACATTCAGAATATGGATATTCACTAGTTGCCATTTCTAACATACACATACCAAATGCATAAACATCAACACCTTCATCATAATGTTCTTCATACATTTCTGGTGCCATAAATTCGGGTGTACCAATAACAGATTTAGCAAAACTACGATTTTTCAATGTTGCCAAACCTAAATCACCAATTTTCACTAAACCAGTTGTACCAGTTATAAAAATATTATCACATTTTAAATCACGATGTATAATTGGTGGTGAACGTGAATGTAAAAATGCTAAACCTTTTAAAATTTGTCGACACCATGATTTCAATACTTTTGGATTGATTTTTTTAAAACGTCGTAAATATGTTTTTAATGTACCACTTAACATTAATTCCGTTACTAATACAATGTTTTTTTTTTTAATATTAATTGATTCCCAATAATTATAGAAACGTACAATATTCGGATGTTGGAGTTTTTTTAACATTTCAGCTTCTTCACGGAAACGTTGACGTTCGGTTTTATTTAATTTTTTCTCTTGTAATTCACACCATGCCACAGCAACACCAGTTTGTGTATCTAAACCACGATAAACTGTTTTAAATGAACCACGTCCAATTTCTTCTTCATATTTAAAAAATCTACCATCAGGACTAACAGCAATTGGACGATAAACATCATCATCATCATCATGATCATTTATATAAACTTTATTACCATCATTTTTTAATTTATCTAAATTAACAACAACAGCCGATTGTTGTATTATATCTGGATTATTTTCAACATTATCATTATTACGATGTAATTCATCGATTGTTTGTTCGGTAATTTCAGTCATTTCTGTACGATTTAAAAATAAATTTTTTGGTAAATTATATAACGGTCCTAATTCTAATAAACGTTTATCATTTTGTTGGGATGTTTGACCATCATGTTGTTGTAATAATAATAATTGTTGTTGTTGTTGTTGTTGTTTTAATAATAATTCATTTATAGGTGTATCATTATCATCTTCAGCATTTGAATCAGTTTCTACTGGTATCAAACATGTAACACCGCAATGTTTCACAAATTTCTCTTTATTATTATTATTATTATTAGTTTTTGATAAATCATTTAAATGATTTGTTATCAATGTATCAGGTATATCAGTACATGAATCATGATATTCTTCATATTCTTCAACGAAATTACGTGCATCTAATAGATTATCATTTGGTGTTGTTGTTGTTGTTGTTGTTGTTAATGGTGTAATTGTTGTATTATCATCATTAGTTATGATAATATTCGGTGTTGTTGTTGTTGTTGTTGTTATTGATGATGATGATGATAAATCATTTTTTAATTGATAAAATTCAATCATACGTATTGATGTTGTTATAATTTCATTAATAAATTGTCTTGCAATCAATTTGATATTATCATTATCAAATAATTGAACTTTTTGTAATTGTTTACGAAATGGTACTAAATTATCAATTAAATTCTCATATGGTATTGATGAACAACTATGTGTACGTGGTTTTTTTGTATCATTATTATTATTATTATTATTTGAATTGTTGTTGTTGTTGTTGTTTAGTTTCATTATTGTGTAACGATTTAAACTAGTTGTTGTATTTACAATTGTTTTGGTTGTTGTTGTTGTTTTTGTTATTTCTTTATCGATAGATTTTGCTTTTTTACTTTTTTTCTTTGTTGTTGTTGTTGTTGATGATGATGGTGATGGTGTTGTTTTAGTTGTTGTTGTAATTGGTTTTATTTTAGTTTTCATTTTGTTTTTATTTGTTGGTATTTTTGGATTTTTTAATGATTTTTTTATTGTTATATCACTATTATCATCATCATCATCATCAACATCATCAATTGTATGATAACCTTTATTTATTATTATTGTTGTTGTTGTTGGAGTAGGTGTTGTTGTTGTTGTTGTTGTTAACAAATTTGAACCAGTTGGTGTTTGATCGATATATTCGATATTGTCGTATTTTATTGGCTCGAAATTTTCCTGAAGTAATAAAAAAAAAAAACTGTTTTAATACTGAAAACTGATAAGAAATTACAGGGTTTTTTTTTTGTCTTCAGTTAAACATATATAGTTAAAGTCGTCTTAGAAGATCTTTTTGGTGCAGATAGCGAAGTAGGTTCGACAAATCTCGATTACTATCGGAAAAACTCTACAGGGGCGGCACAAAGCGCATTTACTTGTCGCATATAAAATATTTTTACGAATATCACACAATAAATTTATAAATAATTGAATTTTATTCCACTGTAGATCTAGATAGTCTAAGTTGTTTAATTATTCATACACAGTTTTTTTTTTGTTACATATGTAATATCGAACCTTTCTTAATACAGAACGCCACTGCAATCTCAAAATTGTTGTCTGGTGTCTACTTGCACGTGCTTTTTGCTACCCCCACTTACCAAGAGTCCACTGCGCATCTATCCAGAAAGATCTTCTAACATGACTTTAGCTATAGATTCTTTCTTATTTGTAAATAAATCACGAATTTTTGTTAATAGAAGTATTAGGGGCGCATTTAGGTATGATATTTATGGGCTACAACCTAAGGCTCTAGTTGACATAAAATAAAAAATAAAAACAAAAAAATTCCAAAACCAACAAATTTCGATCTGCTCTGCGCCCATTAGGTCGGTAGAGAGACGTGGTGCGGCGCTGGCGTTGCGCTCTACCAATCTAATGAGCAGTCAGCCTTAAGCACATTTAGAGAACCTGCATCAAGGTAGTCTCATGCTCAGAAATTACCGAGTTTTTTTTTCTTCAGTTAAACCGAAAAAATTGCAAAACCAACAAATTTCGATCTGCTCTCCGTCCATTAGGTCGGTAGAGAGACGCGTCAGCTTTAAACACATTTAGAGAACCTGCGTTAAGAGAGTCTCATACTCAGAGTTATCCATTGAGAGATCTTCGAAATCAGGAGCCTCTTGGTCTAAATTTGCACTTCTACTAGTTCCCTAATTAATAAATAATGAAAAACAAACTGTTAAGCTGGGATCCTACGGCGCGTAATTTGGCAAAGCCACGAACCAGACTCAACAAAACAACGCATCGTGAGAACGGACGCGGCGACAAACATTTCTGTCTCAACTCGGAATCGCTTGTGCTTTCCCACCAATTGTCAGTACATTTGTCACGAATCAAAGAGAAAACGCGAACTTCCTCACACTCGCCACACTTCAGTAGCGTCCAGATTGTGGTTATTTTTTTTTCATAATAAATTATTTTAGAGTTTTTGTCGTTTTATAGTATAAAGCCGGCGATATAGAATCCAAGATATCTAAACCATAAAAACAGAAACCTTATTCCCAATGCTTAGAGGAGAAACTAAACTTAACTACGGCACTGACCTAAAGTCGGATAAAATTTGCCAAACCAACACCGAACTCACATGCACCGTGGGAATATCATCCCCAAGCCTGACTAGAGTTTTCATCATATGATCAAAACTGTATCGTATAAAAGGGGCTTTACTGTAAACATACCAACAATATCGCTTCTTTGGTAGACCAATGACGCAACAAACTAAACTGTCAATTCGAATGAAATTTTCTATTTTTATGTATATTTTTTTTTGTAGTCTCACTTGAAATTTAAGTGAGACAAAATAAATATTTATCAAAAATATTAATAATTAAACAAATAAAATGTAACTAAATCAACAATAATTGACGTATTTTCCTAAAAAATAACAATAATAATAGAAAAAAACTGTCTAGAAACAACGCAAATTACACTTTAAAACCCAATAATGCCCCAAAAACAGAACCGGATTAGTAGTTATATGATGGGGATTCTAACTCACTTTTGCGCGGGAAATTTGAATTCGGACGCATGCGCGGTTTTCCCCTACCCCTTCCTACCGCCCCACCCTTATCAAGTCAAAGCGATTTGCGGTTTAATCAAACCGTAAAAAGCAGCAGAAACTATAAAAACAACAACTGCAAACCGCGTATCGCTTTGACTTGATAAGGGTGGGGATAGGCAGACGGGTAGGAAAAAACCGCGCATGCGTCCGAATTCAAATTTCCCGCGCAAAAATGAGTTAGAATCCCCATCACATAACTACTCGGATTCATAAAATTTCCTAAATAAGAAGGAGATACACATAAACTATGATTACAGGACCGTATTAAGAACATTGATTCATTACCATATCTTTGTTGTCGATTTTTGTTGTATTTATATTGCCAGCAGTAGTTGTTGTTGTTGTAATAATTGGTATAGGGGAGGAGGTAGTAGGAACAATATTCTCTTGTTGTTGTTGTTGTTGTTGTTCCGACACCACTGCTGCTGCCGTTGTTGTTGTTGTTGTTGCAACAACTGCCTCCTCCCCTGATTCGCATGATTTTGCTGTTTGATTTGATAATGTCCTTTTATGATTATGTGATGATTTATTAAATGAATATCTTGTCAACGATTTCGTCCAACCATGTGAATTTTTTATATTATGACTTTTATTTGACGACGTACTTGTATCACTACTTTTACGTGGAATGGTCGGACTATTATGATGATGACTACTAAAAAAACAAAAACAAAAAAAAAACACATTAGAAAACAATAATAATTGATAATAAAGCCCCAGTTACACGGTACGTGGTCCCAAGAGACACAAACAACAAACCGTCTGATGGCGCTCAAACGAGAGCCACCACAAACCGTCTGATGGCGCTCAAACAAGAGCCACCACAACAGCTGCCCTTGAAAATTCACCAATTATTACGTAACTCAGAAAATCGAGAGTTATAACGTTAGCGACGGAACCAGTGTAACTGGACCTTTAAGATAAATAAATAAAAAAAAAACAATAAAACCATACTGAGTTTGTTCGAATTTCGGGCAAGATTGCCCCGTCTTTCTATTTCTATCAAATTGTTGTTGTTTAAACAATGGATAACAAGCTTGACAACGGCTAGATCTTAACGGCGATCTTTCAATTGTTGTTGTTGTTCCTGTTGTTGACGTTGTTGTTGTTGTTGTTTTATTATTATTGACATTAAATATGACATTTTTATTAAATCGATCTAATTCCAGTCTGACAAATTTAATTTTTGATTTAAACAAAAACAAAAAAAAAACACTAAATTTCAATTCAAATCAAGTAGTAGTCCATCAAACAATTGAAAGTTGGAAGAAGAAACAACAAAAAAATAACAAAACAGCTGATTGTAATTGAGGTATCCAGAGGCACCAATAATCCGAACGATAGGATTCTAGAACACACAAAAAAAATGCGAATTAATTTTGGGAAATATTCCAATGTACGCCACTGTTTTTTTTTTTGGTTTTGAACATATGTCGTACGTCAAAATAACTCTATCCATGGAATAATCTATCCAGAATTTAATTTTTAATTAATTATTCAGAAAATTTCTAATTAATTAATTAATTACCAAATTATCTATATTTTTGTAATTAATTATAAACAATTGCCAATTTTTTCTTGTGTGTATATATGGCTTTCTATGTATGTGTATAGGAATGTGCCTGTGTAAGTGTGGATTTCCAATGATAAATTTTCGCTTTGAAACGTAATGGCAAACTTTAACAATTTATTTATTTTATACGAATTTCTTATTGTTAATTATAGAATAATTATTAATTAAATATAATTAATTAATTGTTTTTTTTTTTTACTAAATAAATAAAAACAAACAACTTACAATTTTTTTTCTTTTAATAAAAATTGACAACACCCTCAGAAAATTCTAATTTCCATATTGGAATATAGATGGCGTCTACACAATTATTTGACATATTACACAACAATACTACCAATCTAAACAATAAAAAATTACTATAATTTAGAAGAGATAACGTTAAGGTCGGTTCAGATCAACGTTTATGGTGATGGTCAGGATTTTTATTCGTTTATTGCACGTATTCAATATAAATTAAATAAAAACGTGTAGAATTCGTGGGAAATAAGCCTTACAATTCCACAATTCACGAAATTAAACAAAATTGTATTTATTATATTTTTATTAATTAGAGAAACTAAGAGAGAAAGCTTAATTCTCTTGTAACATGCACTATTGTAGCATTCGATATTCGCGATTAAACAATAAGACGGTGTTTGTTGTCGTCTCTAATAGTGATACATGCGTTTTGGAGACTTACTATGCAATACGAACACGGACTAAATCTGGTTTACACAAAGTATTGTAGTCGAATACGCATGCATTAAGATGGTGGCATTTACAAGCCTTACAAGTCCAGGTTTAAGGTAAATAAACAAGATGGTGCTTGTGATATTTTTATTTAATAGAGGAAAAATAGCGTAAGAGGTGGATAACCAATACTCAAAACCGGAAATATTTGTGCTAATTCATTACAAAAAAGCCATCTAATCAATGTTTAATTTCTTAAAACTGCCATCACTTCCAAATAAGTCACTATCAGGCAACTTTCCAATACGTAATTTTTCATTTGAAACATTTTTGGAAATTGCATCAAAGAAATCTTGTTGTTTAGCAAAAACATCATCCATTTTCTCTACAAAAATAAACCGAAAAAAATTGTACAAAAGTCGCTAAAAGATTTGAAAAAAAATTATTCAAAATTACTTGTTAGCTCTTCAATTGATGGTTGATCGCCACCTAGATCTGTTGGTAAAAGCTCTTTAGGTACTGATTTATAAAGAGAACTCAAATCTGTATGAACTTTAATCTGCGGAATTGTTCCAATTAATAACATTTAAACTTTCAATTGTTATATTAATTAGAAAGAAAAAAAAATTACCTTAGAAAAGGTTTTTTCAGGTGCTGCAAGTTTTATTACAGATAAAATAGCAGAAGTGAATGGTAATGGATTGATTATATCAAATGAAATTGAACGTCCAGAATAAGCTTTCTAAAATAAATAAATCATTATTTGAAATTATACAATTTGGTAGTTAAATGACGTCAAATATGTCAATTTGTTTTGTTATATTTGCATCTTTGAATAACAGAGGGCGTCACTTGTTTACTGTCTAATAAATTGATGATGGAATGATATAGTGGTCTATGATCTATCAACAGTCTAAAGCTGTCCATACACGTTTTGTTTATTTTCGTACCTGATATAATTTGAAGAATTGTGAGAATCGTGAGGCTGTCCAATGTTTAAAATCATCAATTGTACAATGACTATAATCAAATATCCATTTGTCACCAATACTATAATCATTATACAATGATAATTCACATATATGACTCAAATAATATATAAAACGTATTGGATCAGCAGTACCATCTACAGCTTTTTGACAATAGAATATACGTTCAGAGGATTTTGTTAATTTCGGCAATACCAGAATTTTTCTAAAATAACACAATGATAAGATTGATAAAAATTAAGAATTTATAGAAAATTTGAAAAGATAATAGCATCAACTACAGCGCATGTGTATTAAAGTTGATCACGTGTTCTACACATGCGCAATAATACCAATACAATTTTAATTGATTTATGATAATAAAAATTACTTGATTTCTTTCGATGGGACAAGAATGTCCAGGTCTTTGAATAAATTTTGAAAACACAAACCACGCAACGTATAATAACCATCCAATTTCTGTTTAGTTTCTTCAATACGGAATTTATTCTTCAACAGCATCCGTTCCAGAAAATCATCATCTAAAGAGATTTTGGTATTAAATAGAATCATTATAAAGGGATATGATGAACTTACCAGCAACTTGTGGTAGATGTTGTTGTTGTTTTAACCAATTTTTTAAAATTTCAACATTTTGTTTAATTGTTTGTTCATCTACATTGAAATATTTCCGTACATTTTCTACATCATCTGCTGTATATTGGTAAATTTCAATTTTCGATGTTGGCACCATTATTTGAATCTAGTTATAATTACTGTTGATACTTTTGATAGGAAGACTAGTGCGCAAGTATTTATATACTATTGGATTTTCTAATTAAAAACGCTAAATGTTGGTATAATTGCAGGTAATTTGGTAGTTCCTATCATTTATAACAATTATTGTTTATGAACATAAAAAATCGTCCATATTTCAATTAATCATAAAAGAAATATTCAATTAGATTAAAGTAGTGTTCTCATTTGAGCGTTAATGTTAACGACACAAATAGGTACCTATATGCGCTAGAGTAATGCCGCACTTTTCGGGCTGAGAGGAGAAATCGCTTGTTTTCGTACCTGCCTACTGAGGCGGCTACGGTTTGCATAATTGCCAATAGTATTCAACTTTCAGTCATGATTGTTTAGAATGACATTCAGTAGCGCCGTGAATAGATTTTAAATTTGTTTATAAATACGAAATTAAAACAATTTATTATCAATTGAAAGTATCATACAATAATTAATTAATTAATTTTACATCTATTATTGTATATATATATCGTATTTATTTGTATATAAATTTTTAAAATTTCATCGACGCCACTAATTGGTTTTTTAGCCCCGCCCATATTTAAGATTTCAATACTATTGGCAATTATCAACAATTCGTCAGGGGAAGCGATATCCCCCCACAGCACATTAGGATCAATGTGATCTCTAGTGATGTTGAATAGAATGAATTAGTGTGAATAGAGCTTTACATTTCAATCAGTAGTCCAATAATATGTGTTATATATATTTTATAACCTTGAAATTAATTGAAACTAGTTAAAAACCATGATTATAAAAAAATCATTTTTATTGGTTATTCATATTTTTTTTTGTAAATTTAAAAAGTTAATGAGGAATAAATGACTTAAGTAATAGAAGCATGTATTGTTTATTCTAAGGTATTTAATTTGTAGTGTAAAGTAGTACTCCATTATTACGTAGCAATTGACGTCTTTACATCCTTAAAATCGGCTAGAATGCTATCTATTCTCAAGGTTCCTACAAAATTTTGAAATCTACAACTAATTTCCAATACTACAATGTTTGCATCAACGTAGTACGCATTACATACGTACCTTTAGAAGAATTCTGGTAATGATGCCCTAATTGATGAACGCACTCCTTGATGACAGACGATTGTGCTGTCATCTGCTGGTTACATAATCGAATTGATTAATTGGGAAAAATATTTAAAAAAATAATTTTTATTGTTAATTAATTAAATTAAAATTCAAAAATGGGTACAGAAGTTGATGTTTTCATCAGTAATTATACATTAGTTGATCCAGAAATCTATCAATTATATGTAGAAGGACATTCAGGTAAATTGAGGTTATGTTCATTTATTATTATTAAAGAATTAATTCGTTTATTTTAAAGCTAGTGAAGCTGTTTCAATATTAATCCAACGTGGACTGGGTGATAGTACTGGTGCATCATTAGAATTAATAGCTAGTGATGTTTTAGATCATTATCGTACATATTTTTTATTAGAAAAATTATTAAGTAATCCAAATAAATTACAAGAACAATTAGCATTTCAAATTGAACCACAAACACGACAATTATTGATTGAAAGGTGATTGAAAATTTTCGATAAAATCTACCCTTAGACCCAAAGATTGTCAATCCGCTCCACTCTCTACCGGATTGATTAAGGTTTGTGACGTCAGCGGTTGTGTATACAGGCGACCAGTAGTATCACTGACATCTTTATATCTACCAGGTCGTTAGATTGTAGTTGGTCCACAAGTATCTTGATTTTGAATCTAGCGTGTTGAACGTTATAGAGTGTGTTAGAGTAATGCGGGCTGAGAGGAGAAATCGCTCGTTTTCGTACCTGCCTACTGAGGCGGCTACGGTTTGCATAATTGCCAATAGTATTCAACTTTCAGTCATGATTGTTTAGAATGACATTCAGTAGCGCCGAGAATAGATTTTAAATTTGTTTTTAAATACGGAATTAAAACAATTTATTATCAATTGAAAGTATCATACAACAATTAATTAATTTTACATCTACTATTGTATGATACTTTCAATTAATAATGAATTGTTTTAATTTCGTATTTATTTGTATGTAAATTTTTAAAATTTTATTGACGCCACTGATTGTTTTTTTAGCCCCGCCCATATTTAAGATTTCGAATACTATTGGCAATTATCAAAAATTCGTCAGGGGAAGCGATATCCCCATCACAGCACATTAGGATCAATGTGATCTCTAATAGCGCAATCGCCACTCCATAATGGATTTCTATAAGATCAATCAGTCCTATAGAGGGCGGAGTTGGTTGACAGTTCTTGACTTTTATCGTCCTAGTACTCCAAGAATTTTATTTATGTTTTTTTTTTTATATATATAAATAGATATTATGATTTTGATGATGTTGTTGTACGTGAATTTATTGGTAAAAAATTAACAAGTAAACATCGTAAAGATTTAGAAGATATAAGTGATAAAACTGGTATACCAATAAAATCATGTCGTCGTCAATTTGATAATGTTAAACGTATTTATAAAATGGTTGAAGATATGCCAGGTAAATGTATACAAAATATACAAACATCATTTTATTTAAATGATGATATTGCAAAAAAATATGCATGTATTGTATTTTTAACATGTATGCGTTTTGAAACGACAAAACGTAAATTAAAAGATATAACATTTAAAATATGGTGTAAATGTGCTGAAATTATTATGGAACATTGGACAAGTCAAACAAATGATATTGATACAGAAATTGATAAAGATTTTTTTACTGAATTACGTGAAATTAAAATATTAAATGAGAAAGAACGTGAATTAAAACAGTAAGTTCAATCTATTTGTACAATTTGATAAGTAAAAGAAATCAGAGGTCTATATACTATATGAGCAGGATTGGCTTAAACAGTATTTAGCGCCCTCTCTTATTAACATTTTGCTCTACAGCTTCTTTGATAAACCGCTAGAGTAATGCCGCACTTTTCGGGCTGAGAGGGGAAATCGCTCGTTTTCGTACCTGCCTACTGAGGCGGCTGCGGTTTGCATAATTGCCAATAGTATTCAACTTTCAGCCATGATTGTTTAGAATGACATTCAGTAGCGCCGAGAATAGATTTTAAATTTGTTTATAAATACGAAATTAAAACAATTTATTATCAATTGAAAGTATCATACAATAATTAATTAATTTTACATCTATTATTATTGTATGATACTTTCAATTGATAATAAATTGTTTTAATTACGTATTTATTTGTATGTAAATTTTTTAAAATTTTATTGACGCCACTGATTGTTTTTTTAGCCCCGCCCATATTTGAGATTTCGAATACTATTGGCAATTATCAAAAATTCGTCAGGGGAAGCGATATTCCCATCACAGCACATTAATATCACTGTGATCTCTAGGAACAGCACTCTAAATAGTTGAGTATCTCTTTCGACAGATGGCGTTGCAATTACAATAACGCGTAAAAAAGCTAATTCAATACGTTTCCATCTGTTGTTTCATTATGCGTAAAGATAAGAGTTACATAGACATAAAGAACATCCTCACTATTCCAATTTATACGCTATATGTAATTACGGAATCCCCCGAAGACCGGCTATATTAACTGTTAGTTAATGAATATAAGATAGAAGGGAAGCAACCCATAAGAGCCAATATGCAGAGAGTGTATCTCACTTGTACTTGCACTTTGTGATACGTTAGTGCAAAAATAAAGACGACTGTTTGCCTCAAAATACAAGAAACGAAAGTCAACTTTCCGTTTCTCATATTTACAAGCAAATAGTCGTTTTTATTGAAATTATACTACTTATAGAAGGTACTAAAATGAAATATACGACTTTTAGCGCTTTTGATGTTGCAAATTCGCCAA
The DNA here is from genome assembly GCA_037414755.1 of Lydus trimaculatus. Lineage (NCBI taxonomy): Eukaryota > Metazoa > Arthropoda > Insecta > Coleoptera > Meloidae > Lydus > Lydus trimaculatus. The sequence goes on along the minus strand of JAZBGY010000407.1, from coordinate 44,195 downwards.
AAACGGTAGGATTAGAAGAAAAAAAAACATGCTATTCACAGGATCCTCATTGCAGCGGCACCCCCATCAAAACCGCTGCAACTGGTTAGTTACGAGTTTGAGACACCAGCCTTTTTACTGTCGTTGTATTTATTTTCACTTTAGCGGATTTACGTCAAAAATAAAACTATTCCACAATTAGAATGTTGATAACGCTACAATCTACGCATTGAAGTTAACTATAGCTAAGCCTAGCCCTTTGTATCTGTGTGTTATAATTTTTTTTGTTAATTACAGAAAACTTCCGCAGATAGCGCTAGTAGTAAATTGAGGATAATTACAATTGCGGGAAATTTAAAATTAAATGTTCTTAACACTATTACCGCCATCTGGTACACGGTACAGGGGATGGGCTAAAACTAACAATAAGTTAATACTAGACGAAACAGAGTCGAATAAAGAGAAAGAAGTCTTAAGAATGCATGCGAAATAAGCTTGCAACCTACTCCAGTCGAATTGATATACATTATTTGGCTTCTTACATAAGGCGCATACCTTTGACGCATGTAAAGTACGCAAATAGCAATTTCGATACGTTCATAAATAAATAAGAAACGCTACGTGTGACACAATATGCAGAGTATTGTAGATGTTCGTCATAAAATGAATAAAATATTCTGCTTTATAGTTTTTTTATACCTCTTTTCTTTTACCTATACAAGAATGACTAACATAATAAACCACCCTTATTTTTTTTTAGATTGGTTTGTATCTTTTTAAAACCAACATTATTACAAAGACATTTAATTGAATTAGATAATAATTTTCGTTTATATAATCGTGGTATATTAAATATAGCTGGATCAATACATCGTCCACGTGAAATTAAAAATTACTTTTTAGAAATATCAAGTTTAACTGATATTTTCCGACAAACAAATTGGAATTATCAAGATATTGAGAAATTTTTAAATGCATATACACAATGTGCATTAGAAATTGATGTTATTAGGTAAGAAATATACTATATATGTCTGTGATTTTATTTTGAATTAATTACAACAACTGCCGCTAATAGCGCTAGTAGCATATTGGTGTATAAATAATGGCCTACCAAGTCGGTGAAAAAGATTATAATACATTTCTAACGCCATCTGGAACGTCATACATCAACTAGTAAACTTGTAATTTTTTCGGTCAGAAGTTACAAGGTCAGCTGATTGAAAATTAGTCCCTCTGCTCAATCTATGCGTTAAAATAAGTTACCTATGTCTTGCAAAAGAGGGTACTGTAATTTATTCCTATTTCGAATGTTGTGCTACCGTGTAGCAGAAAATTGCGAAATTTTGGATAACAGTCGTATAGAGCAAAATAGTCTCTGGCATCTTGTAACTTCAATTGATAAAAATGAGTTTGTGTAAGATGTTCTAGATAGATGTCACTAGTAGTACCGTTGATTTTACGTCGTTTATCTATGATGACGTCAAAATGAAGCTATTACTATAGTACTACTAGCGCCATCTGTGAGTGATTGTTATAATTAAACTGGTAAATTGAATCACAGAGTTACATCCGACTGATTTTTAATTGGCAAATAATTGTTCTTTTCTAATTATTTCAGAGAATCAACAACTATTAAACCGGTTTGGGAGAAATTCATGAAAGTTTGTACAGAATGTATAATTGCGTTTTATTTAGCTTAAATTAAGCAAATTGAAAGAAGAAAATAAACAAATTAACTTGATGGTCGTGTTCGTTGGTGTTTTTTAATAGTGAGACATGCGTCTTGGAGATTTACTGCGCATGCGCATATCATTAGAAATTGGGAAAAAAAATTCAAATTTAATGATGTGCGCATGTATAGTAGGTGTCCAAGGCGCATGTGTCATTTTTAAAGACGACCGATATTTTCACAAAACCTACAAATCTGATTGGTTGACATTTATTTAAAGGTGGTTAAAGTTACAATTTGTTCTATCCATCGATATGCTACAATTAGCCGTGCGTTTCAATGAAGCCTAGAACAAAAATGCCAGTATTAAAAAATTGTAAATACAAAACAAAAATAATGGAAATTGTTGAAAATACCAGGATAAAGATGATGATTATTCTGTAATCGCCACGAACCTTTATAGATCCATTCATTAATAAATTGATTTTGTATAAAATAAGCAATATTTAATAATGAACAATCTTCTAATATTATCTGACATACATAATTTATACCATTTTTTTCAATATATGTAAAATCAATATTATTGAAATTAATATTTGTACGTATATTATCATGGAAATATAAACGCATCATTAAGAAATCTTTACCAGTAAAATGTACCCATGGATATTCAATTGATTTCAATAGTGGTCGTAAATTATTCGATTTTGTATATAAACATCTACCATTACAACAAAATATCAAATATCTGTAAACGATAATTTATAAGAAATTAAGTATGTTACAGACAGGTGCGTCCGTCTACGTCACACAGCATATTGTCTGAATCATTTGGTTTTTACCGGCATTCGGGACTGTTTAATAGTGACACATGCGCCTTGGAGACTTACTGACGTCAGATGACACTGTTGTTATGGTATTGAATTTCAAACAAACCAAAACATCCATATAACTTCACATATTGGGTACGTTTCTTGATTGCTCTGGGCGTTCAAACGGAGCACGGCCGGAGTACGTCAAATAGCTGTCAGAGTAGATAAGAAACGTTTTGTGCACCTTTTCCAAGTCTGATCAACATAACCAAAGAATACATAGTCCATAGAAGCTCATAAGTCCAATTTTTGTCACCAATGTAAACCTTAGTACCTACCCTGAAACTCAGGGAGCGACACTTGTTCAATGTCGGTAATTAAATTGATTACTACTGATTACCGATAGAATTCAGTAGTAGTCGCTGGCAGCCAGTCATGTATTTTAAGGCGACAATTTATTTTTTTATTACTTTTATTAGTTTTTATTTTTCAAATAATTTTGACTGTCAATTAGGCCATGACTGGCTGTCAGCGACTGATGGCGACTGCTACTAACAATGAGTTCTATTGATGATAATCAACTTAGTTACCGACATTGAACAAGTGTCGCCCTCGGATTTTCAGGGTAGGTACTAAGATTTACATGGGTCACAAAAATTATGAGTTTCTATGGACTATGGCAATGTTCGTTGTCGTATTTAATAGTGAGACATGCGCCTTGGAAACCTACTGCACTTGTGCACATCATTAAATTTGACAAATTTTCCAATTAATAATTATAAGCGCATGTGCAGGAAGTCTCCAAGGCGCATGCCTCACAGTTAAATACGACAACGAGCACGACCTTTGTATTCTTTGACATAACCTAACAAAATTTACGCGCCACGTTTGAAATATTTATTTATTTATAGTAGAAATTGGCATAAAAATTTATTTTTCTATACTATTAATTAAGTAAAATTTTTTTTTTGGATAAAACATAAACAAGCTTGTATTTCTCCATTATTTAATTTATTTCAAATTTTTATAGTTTAATTTTGGCGCTTCAAAATTACACCGCATTGCATTGTGGTCTCATACACGACTGCAGCTTGAAAGGGTACTCAAACATTTGACATTTTGGGGATGATAAAGAAACGATTTGGGCGTCCAGACTACCCAAATGGAGATTTGAACAATAAAGAAACACGCCCAATGAAGTTGATTTGTTTGGAACTCAATAACATAGCAACAGTGTCATTTGACTTCATCACTTTTGTTGTTTATTGAAGAATTTGTCTGAAACCCTATTCGTTATCGTTTATAATAGTGACACATGCGTCTTGTAGACTTTCTACGCATGTGCAAGTTGAATGATGTATACATGCGCAATAAGTCTCCAAGACGCATGCGTTATTATTAAAGACGACTACGAACACGGTCATATAGTCTGTGGCAGGATTTTGTTTGGGTCCCAAAATTAATGATAATTTCTAGCGGTGGTGGTGGTGGTGTTGGTATTTTTGTATTATCTTCAAAATTATTGCTACCTGTACAAATTCTCTTCATTCGGTATCTCTGCTATAACACCTAACATAAATATTTTCCTATTCTTTCCTAAATTATCATTTTTTGATGATTTTACAATCACCGTCATACCATATTTTAGTTGATCATCATTGATTTGTTGATATAAAGCTAATTCGTATTGTTTAACAAAGAATTTTCGATTAATTCTTAAATTTAACATTTCATAAATACATCCCCTATTATTATTATTATTATTATTATTATTATTATTATTATCATCAGATTGCGCAATTTTTATATCAAGAAGGCGTGCTTTTATCCAACGTCCCGAGAATAAAGCAAAATACAATCCACCAATAATTGAATCTAAATCATAGATAATTGTTGAACTATTTGATAACAAATCATTGTTGTTATCATCATACACATTATTATCAGATTGTGTTAAATCGATGATTTTATCTTTTTTACGTCGTTTTATTGTTACAATAATATTTTCATGTTTTTCACAATTATCTAAAATTAAATTAGAAATTCGGTATTAAATAGCCATAGATAAGGGTAGTTTTTATACTTAAAAAAAGGGTTAAACGTTCCAAATTTTTAGAATTTAATAATTTCTTCGATTTCAATTGTTTATATTTGATTTGTTTCGTTTTTCTTCTATTTTTATTATTATTATTATTATTATTACTGTTATCTTCATCTATTATTATAGTTAATAATTTATTTAATATAGAATTTGCCATAATTAATTAATTAATTAATTAATTTGCTGTCAAATAAAATTAAAGAAAACAAAAGTTTTAGGGTGGAAAATCAAAGCTAACTTGATATTTTAAAATTTCCACAAATTTGATTGGTTGAAATTTTGTAAGTGGTCACAGTTACTTGCCTAGTATAGTCGCGCTACAAATACCGTTTTATTATTCATCATCGAGTTAACCAATTTTTAAACAAATAATTGCTAAATTTTACCATAATTCACTAAAATTATTAATTAAAATTCATAATTGTTAATTTAATTAATTATTCTACAATCGTTTTAATTAAAATAAATAAATAGAAAAAGCCATCTTGATTTTTTATGATTTCCAAAAATTTGATTGGTTGACATTTATAATGCTTCGCGCACATATTCGTCAGCGGATTAAAGCTACGCGTACATTAACGATTTTAATTATTTACGAATAAACAACTCAATAACGTTTCTAATTCGATTTATTTCAAATTATTGTAAGTTTTAAACAAAATTTTATTTAATCTGTTGTTAAATATAAGATAGCATCATCGAATTTCTTCGCTAATATACCAAAAATATCCAATTTAACATAGAATATCCAAAATACCACTAAATACCAAATAATATTGTAGATTTTTGATAGATAATACATCCTATAATATTAAATAATTAATTAATTAATTAATGATAATAGATAAGTACCTGTTAGCGTGACGTAAAGCGGCTTCATCGTTATATTCTTTAAGTAAATACCGTTTACAACCGATTGTAGCATTTTTAAAATATTCATATTGATCAGCATCTTCTTTAAAATAATTAAAAATTTTTTTATCGCTTTCTAAAGCGTGTTCTTCCAATTTATGTCCGTTTTCATTGATAAAAGTCCAATGATTTGTTACGAAATATTGTAATGCTAAATTGGCTGAATAGATGCGTCTTTGGATTTTCACCAATCTACAATGAGAATCGGATCAAAATTGCTGTTTTTTTTTCGTACAATAATTCGAACTTACAATGGTTGATAGCCGAGTATTTTCAAAAACGCATCAATTATTACAGCCGGTAATAATTGATAAAACATGAATTTTATATAAAATTCATACCAACAAATTGTTGGTTTACCTTCCGGATACCATACAATACCTTCTAATGGATGATCTTTTGTTATATCTTTACCATATTCGGTGATTTCACGGAATGTCATTGATTTGAAATTATTATTGCATGCATTAAACACTAATAAATCGTTGCGTTTTTCTGAATATGGTCCAATTAATTTACTCCATGTTGCTAATATCATACCTTTTACAATTATATCAACCGGTATATAATCGGCGAAAATTTCCGGATCAGCATACATTGTACGCATTATACCTTTACCACAACCGGCTAATATACCGACCGGTCCATTGAAATTATCCACCCATCCTGGGAATGGTTCTTTATGTGATGAGATCACTGTAAATTACGTTATCAAATTTTACGTAAATTTTGATGCTAGCGTTTGCTAAAACTTACCGATTGATGGTCGTTCGATAATTACCGGTATTTTACCGTTTAATAAATCGTTAATAAGATTTTCTGCTAATGATTTACTAAACGTATACGTATTTGGGAACGTTTTCATATATTTATCAGTGAAAATATTCAATAATTTCGTATCTAATTGTTCAGCAATTTTAATGGCTTGTTGCCAATCAGCTTTCGGTGGATATGTTTGTTCTTTAATTATTTTTTGATCACATTGACAATACGCTGTTGATACATAAAAGAATAATTCGATATGTTTCATTTCTAATGCTAATTGAACAATTTCACGTGTTCCTCTTGTATTCAATAAAATCGCTTCATTTAATGCATCATCAAAACGTACAGATGCTGCAGCATGATAAATCAAATTGATTTCGTTGATTAACAATTGTCGATCTTCATCATTTAAGCCTTTAAACGGATCAAAAAACGCTACACGTAAAACTACGCTATACGTTTTTTAAAACAATTCAACTTACCTAGACCTAGTTCACGTACATCACCTGTGATGATTTTGATCTTTTTGAAGCATTCCGGCCGTTCTTTGCGTAATAAATCGAATAACTATCAAATAGAAAAAACGCATCAGAGGTTAATTTATCGTTTTGATTGACTTACCGGTAGATCAGTGACGGTTTTAATACGTTCTTCAACAGTTTTTTGTTTCTTAGGTCTCATCAATAGATAAATACTATCAATATCAGGACATGAACGTAATAATTTCTCGATAAATACTTTACCAATAAAACCAGTACCACCAGTTAATAGGATACGTTTACCGGTAAAAAATTCGGGAATTGTTGGTAATTTCGACATTTTTCCAAACAACGTTGTCTAATAGCGCCTGTACGATGATTTGACCGTTTTTTAAATGATTATTGTTAATTGAAGAAAACAAAAAACGCTATTTTTCAATTAAATTGATTTAAATATATGTGGGGTATTGTATGGTAATTTAACCTCAAGTTAAAGATTAAAGGTTAAAAGTCATCCTTTAAAAAAACACACATAAAATTTGAATAACACACGTATAATTGAGGTTATTTTCAATTTATAAGTGTGATGGCGCTGTATATCATCATATAACGGAAATTAATTTGGCAACAATGCTTTTAGTTGTCAAGTTGCACTACTTCAACGCCAATTGGATTTGACATTTCTTTAACCTAATTGTTTTTCGTATTGAGAAAGTGTTTTAAAATCAAATTATTCAACATAAATGTCGATTATTTAATTAATTTATAATTAACGTCAATAATGACAGGTAAGTCCAGTTAATTAAGTCAAATCAATCGAGTGGATGTTGCCAAATTTACAATCAATACCTGTCATGTTCAGAGAGAATACGATTGATAGTAGGGTAACTGTTGTTTGTAATTGTTATGTAGGCGGGAAATTTGAAATAAATCTAAATTTTTTTGCATCAAATTTGTAATTTTTATTGTTTTCAACAATAAGATGATAATTTTTTTTGTTGTTTTATTTTGATATGTTTTGACAAAATATAGGTCGTTGTAATAACTACAAAATGGGTTTTGTTGTAAATGTATATATATACAATTAGGTTAGTAAAAATATTAAAAAGCTACACAAAAAAAAACAATAACGAGTGATCAAAACTATTTTTTTTTTAAATCAAAATAAAGGTTGATTTTTTGGATCACCCGTTATAATTAAAATTATTGACTAACATTCAACTACAATTAATATCGTTTTAGTTAAAATCATTAATTATTATTATTGTTATTATCATTATTTTTATGTTAAATATGGTGATAATGGTGGGTTTTTCAAAAAAAAAAAAATGGTAATTGGTCGATGATTTTGATGGTTCAATCTATTTAAGGGTTGTATTTTGGGTCTAATTTGTTGTTTTAGGGTGGGGGTTTAAACAAAAATAAAGGCAGATGCCGTTTGACATGTCCGTGCTGTACAATTACGATCAACACCAGCTTGTGCCCTCAACCATTTACCATGACAATGGGGTGCTGATAATGCTGACCAACGTGTTATTCTACCATGTACACCATGTCCCTGACAACGCCAACCTAGATTTTGATGTAATGCCTCTGATTCACAACGGACACAAACACGTTCACCTGTTGTTTTTTTAAAATTTAATAAATTATTAAAAATTGACAGTTGTCGATTCATGTGCTTGCAGCCTTACCTTCTTTAAGTGTATTGTAATTTAATTCTTTCCGGCATGCTTTCGATGCTTTTAAAATTTCAAATTCAACGCAATATCTGTAAATGGACGATAAAATTGTTAAATAAATGCAATTTAAAAAAAAAATCCACCCTTAATTTAAGGGTGGTGCAAAAAAATTTCTCTAATTATATTTAATTTCACATACATATTGTCTTGTTATATTAAATAGAGGGTGTGGAATTTGAAGTTTTCAAATAATGGACGATCATTATCATTATTTCTATATTATTAAGGGTAGTTTTAACCCTTCAAATAATACCAACAACATTCCATGTCTTAATACAACAACAAAATGGGGAAAATTGTGAATATTTTGAATAGCCTCCTATATAGAGTAGAGGATATTAAAGCACATCAATCGATTCTTATATTATCTTAGAAAGGGTAGTAGAAATGGGGATGAATAGATAAGAAAATATAAAAAAATAAATATTAAACAGACAGACTAGATGCAACAAGTTGGTACTATAACTAATCAAGTCGACTATCATGAATACGTGACAATGATAACGAAATAGTGGTTGTGGAAAAAGGGTGGCAAAAAAATAAATAAAAACCACCCCCACTAATACATTTTAATTCAAACAAGGTTTCGATATTTTCATAAAACTTCATTACAACAACCCTGGGAATTATACCTGAAACTTTTACAAAAGAGGTGATTCTCAATGGTGCAATCATTCAAACACACATACAACCCTCTCCTTGTTTCTTTTGTTTTATTTTGTTGGTAATAATAGTAGTACTCGAGAGACAACTAAGATTTAGTGTGATAAAATCAACATTTACCGCCATTTTTATTTTGCCAAGGTTAAACAGTTGAAATCAAGTCATCATCATCAACTGTCAACCCCCCACCAGTTTTAAGTGGGGATTGATTATATTATAGATATGTATATAACTGAAAAATTTTTTGTAATCAAATTTGGTGAAAATGATAGACGGATGGGTGGATATTAGGGGATGAATGTGAGAAAATAATAGTTATGGGGTGAGTTTGCAAAATTTCCTTGTGTGTTATAAAATCAGGCAAATTTTGTAATTGACTTGTTTACATAATAGTTAAATTTGATTGATGATAGTCGTTGGGTGGTGGTGGATATAAATTTTGAACTAATACCACCACACATATATGATAAAGGGGTGGTTTTGTGCCTGTTCCATTCATTTCAATCTATGAAAATTAATTAAATCTTAACTTTACCATAATAAAGGTTAGGAAAACATAACCTTTTTTTACTCTACCATACACTATTCTATTGATTAATTCTACATATATATACATGTATTTAAGGGTTGATTCTACTACTACTATTCCACCATAGACATTTTGATAAATTCACCAATTTCCACACAAACTTTACACTTCATAATTCAAACGGATCCAAGTTGACAGCTTTCAACATTTCATTATAAGAAATTTCTCATATCGATAGTAGAATAAGGGATGAACGGGGGCGGGGGAGAACAAAAAAAAACCACCATCACCACCACCGCCGCTTTAATATTCATGAATGTAATCTAGCCGGCTTTAGATAGATTTTCTGTATGATTTGCTTTATTTCAACGATTTTATAAAAAGTAGGCTGTACAGACGGATTCTAGTGTGTTCTAGCCTTAATATTGATTTTTTTCTACCCATATTAACATAAACTGAATAGGTTACTGTTTTCTCTTCTTATTTGGTTGTGTTGAACAACTTTAAGTTTGTTGTTGTTGTTGTTGTTGTGGTGTTCAATAAAGTTTTAGTAAATTCCCACAAGTTTTAAGCCAACAACAAATCGTCTCGTATTCCACTCTAAATATGGAACAATACAGACATAACCTATAACTTTTATATATAGAAAAAAAACAATGGCGGATTAGATTTCAAGGACACTATAATAATGATGACGTAATCATTGTTATAACCAATCATAATCATGATTTGTTAAAATTGTTGTGTAATCTTTATTTTTATTGGTTGTTAAACAGATTTTTTTTGTGTAATTAGAAATTATGTAACATTAGTGTTGTTTCCTCTCACTAAACTTGTAATAAAAGTTGAATAAAACCGGGTATTATTGTTATTACCCAGTTATTATCATTATAATTGTAGGTTAGAATTAAGTAACTTTCTAATGAAAAATTCGCCATTTTCTTGGTAGTTTTTTGCCTTCTACCAATAATCATAATAATGATAATAAACGTTGTGATTCCATTTCATTTCTGTAAATCAAATTGTCGTTGAACAAATGTAGACGTGATTGTTGTGCTAAATAAACAACAACGACTACAGTAGTAGTAGTAGTGGTAGTAGTAAGTAGTCTGCTGTTTTTCCTCTTTTCTACCACCCCATCCCTTACTGCTACTACTAGCACTACTGATTCCAAACAAAACAAGCTGTCTGTTAAAAAGACTGAAAGACTGTTGTATATAAATCGATGTTTTATCTCAGTCACGTTTCATGGATTTTCTAACGTTAACTCACACATTTTTGTGTTTACGTGTACAGATTTATATCTTAATAATGCAACACATACACACACACACGCAAAAAAACATATTTTAATCGACAAAAAATTTTCCCCCGATAATTCAATGACAGCCTGTATAAAATTGATTTTTCAAATATTCCGCCATAATTTAACGAAATTCTATATTCTGATTGGTTGGATTTTTTTTTTAAAATCAATTAAATGTAGCGCAATTTTATAATAATTCCAACATTTTAATACGAAAATTTTCAAATAAGGGTTGTAATAGTGAAAGAGGGTTGTTAATTTGTACTATAATAAATGTATAAAATACAAAATTTTTGGTAGAGGACACACATTTAATGGTAGCTCTCTGTCTCTGTTTCACTACAATAACAACATACGTGAATTAATTAAAATCACGAAATTCGTGTTATAAAACCAAGGGGGATGGCACAACAGAGAGTGGTTAAGGTGGTGGTTGTAATGATAGCAATAACAACCACCACTTATGCCTCAAATCCTGTTGTTGTTGTTGTTATATTTTAGGTTATTTATGGCTTCCATGTTTCTTAAATTAACAGACTCACCACCTATTGTGCAACAAAATAATAATAATAATAATAATAATAATAAAAGCGAACAAAAGATGCAATTATTTTGATAAAAATCAACAAAAACGCCAACTAATTAAACGCTTTCATTGAATGCGCATCACAAAACATAACCTAATTAAATTCAAACACTTCAATGACATCCTGTATATTAATCATAGCAAATGTCATTGAACTCATTATATAGAATTAGTTAAGTCTTCTGTATTTTAAAGAAATTAAAAATTTAACAAAAAGTTATGTTGCAATTGTTTTATTAATTTTTTTTGCAAAAACAATTGAAGCATAATTAAAATTAATTAACCTTAAATTTTTGTTTAAATGACATTTGACAGATCAACAACCATAAATATGTATATACATAACGTCATTGAACTCACTTTAATTCGTTAAATGTAGCCTAAATTAGTCATCAATTCTAAGCCTACTTTTTGATTTTTATTACAATCATTCCATCTCTTTCTATATCATTAATTCAGATAAAGACAACTATATATGTTAAGGTTAATTCACATTGAACAATATAAATAATCATTAAATCATCCAATAATACCAACATGACAACAACAACTATGAAAATGAACAAGAAAAAAAAGATGAAATATTTCTAAAATTCCTATCGTGCTATTATCAACAAAACAATTAAGCCTTCAATTCACCCTAAATGACACAATACTAGAGAGAGATAGATCGATGGGGAGAACATCCATATATAACCTAACAAAATTACTTACGTTTTATCTGGATCGTATTGTGGATATTCATCTGGATCACGTAAACGTAAATTTTTCCGTATATCATTTGTAGCATTCATTGTACGACTATGCGATAATACACCAGGTAATAACATTGCAATTTCTGTAATCAAAAAATAAAAATAAAACAAAAATCAAATTAGCATCAGTGTAAATTTACAATTCAAAATAATCCACCATTAATTGAGGTTATTTAATTATTGGCAGCCATATTGATCGATCTAACCTTAAAATTTGATTAAAATCATTTGATAGTCTTCTGTTAACAATTGTTAAGCGGCGGCGGCGGAAAAAAAAACACACAGCAACCAACGTAATACCCTTTTTTATTGAAAGATTACCAATTGTTATATTTCCACAGTTAACTAGATATAATAGAATAGAGAATAGAAAATTTGTCCTTGTCGATGTGTGTTGTTTTATTTCAATTTTCAATCAATCAATCCGATTGGTTATAGGCTTAGAATTATAATTAGTTGGAGTGGAGGGGGGGAGTTAAAAAAATTATAATGGCGAAATGAGGGAGGATTTTTGTTTTTTGTCACCATTCTTATCAACAATAACAAATCTAAATTGATTCAATAAACGAATGATTTTATGAATAATCAATGAATTGCATAAATTATACAATAAAATTTGTTTACTATTCTAATTGAGGTTATGTAT
>JAZBGY010000407.1:0-31186 GCA_037414755.1 Lydus trimaculatus | reverse complement strand
TAATTTTTGATTATGAAACAATTGAATAAAACAAAATGGTGGAACACATACATATGTAATTTATATTAATCGGAATCCATTTTCCGGTTCGGATTTTCGGTAGGGTAGTAGTGGTGGTGGTAATAGGGGATGGGGGTGGATATCTGTGTGTATGTGTTTGCGTTGAATGTGAGTGAGATGAAATTGGATTATGTCAGATATGAAAAATGATACTTTAGTTAGCAGCACAGTATAGTAGTGCTAGTAGTAGTAGTAGTAGTAGTAACAAGAGATGATGGAAACTTTTCCAATAGCAACCGATTTTAATACTTTAAAACACAGCTTATTTTATTGTTTTTAGGTTATAAGTGTATAGATAAGATGATAGAAGACATATACCGGCAGCCGGGTGGTAGGTAGGGGGTGGTTGATTAAGTTTTCTATTGTTTTGGAATACAAGCTGACATAAATTTCATCACACAGAGAGAGACTTACAGGTTCTGCTTTTAATTAACACACAAACACACACACACACACACACATAACCACTTTATAACTGTCTTATGGAATTAATGTGAATTAGTTGTAAACAAATTTTATAGTCATCAACCCCCTTACATTCTACTCTAGATGGCTTAAACATCCCTTACGAATTTGAAGAATCAAAAACAAAATTGGTAATATTGATATTTCATTAATTAACTTACAGGTGATTCGTTGGTTATTTACAAAATTTGATTGTATACGAAACTCACCCTTACACACCCCCCAACCCTTGTCGAAGCCTTAGATTTTATCAATAAAATATTCCATTTGTACGCAAATATCTTTTAAACTTTACCAGAATTTAAGTTTTTGTCGGTGTATTTGAGTTTGTACGTTAAGATTTTAATTGTAATCACCACCACCACCACTACCACTACCTACCACCCCCCATCCCCCTTCAATATTATCACGAACTTTTCTAATCAAAATTCTACTTTTGATGTTTATATAGGAAAGAGCGTGTAAATTGACGACATAATCTTTCCCTTGAAAAGATTAGTAATAGAGGGTTGTTATCATTGAAAAAGCATGATGGTGGGTGGGACATGGGGGGGTTGTTAGAAATATATCTCAAACTTCTTGCCATTATGTTACCGTTAATGATGACAACGATATAATAAGGGATGCGGGTAGTTCGTAATAGTAACGATCGACGAATAAAGATGTCGTACGAATTACTTCCGGTAAAATGGTGATGAATTATAAAATTCCACCACTAATACCACGTATAGAGGGTTGATTTGATTTTTCGATATTTTTCCCAGTGGAAATAAAAAAAAAATACGCACCAATTGTAAGCCGATTTGATTTTACTCTCACAATTGTACATTTTTTTTCCATCCCTTAAATTAAGGGTTGATTGATGATTTATCATATAAATTTCCATATTAATTCGAGTTTTATTAAATTAATTGTTAGAAATTGTTAATTTTTTGTTTTGTATTTTAATTAATTAAAACGTTGGTACTAGTTGAAGTAATAAAATTAAACAGTTGGTAATACTGATGGTATGTTGATAATACAAACAACATCAAAGTTGTTTGATAATTAAATACAACTGATTATATTTGAATAAACTTAAAATTGTTTGGTAATTGTAAACAGGAAATTGAGAAAGTTGGCAATATTGTTTATATTGTGGGCTACAATTAACGATCTAATAACATTCAATAAATGAATGATACTTCTCAAATTAATACGCTCTCTACTTTATATGTTCATCTCTTTTTAATTATGGAATACGACAAAGATAGAAATATATTAACATTCAAACTACTGTATATTTGAACTACAATAAACAATTCTGAGGAATTAATAAAGAAGAGTCATTTCGTTTGTAAAAATGACAAATACAGGTATCTTACTTTTTGTTTTGTATTTTTTTAAAGTCAAGAAATAGGGGAAATTCCCTTGAAAATACGAAATATGACTTGATAAAAGCCACCCTTGAGGCTATAACTTTGAAAACTTAATTTCTGCAGTTTAACGAAAGATTGTTGATAAGAAATGACAAAGTACAAAAAACCACAACTAGATTCCAGTTACAATTCAATTGTAATCATACAGAACGTCATCATTAGCAAGAGATTATGGTGATAAGAAATCAAGTACCAAATGGTGCCAACCACAATACAACTGTTTCCGTCCCCCCTTTCCGCAACCACCGCCACAATCAAATGTTCTTATAATAAATGTGTATTCTACACAATTCGATATTTGAAATCGACTAAAGCCAAGCGTAACAAATACTTGTTTGTTAGTATTTGAGTATAGAACAAAGTAATAGAAAGAAGGGGAAAAAAAACAACCAAGTCGACTTTGAGATAGAGAGAACAAAAGAAAGATTTATTGTGAAACTCTTGTTACGCAATACTCTACCAAAGTTACTAACAAATACCGTAAAGAGAGGGAGAGTAAAATCCAATATCCCATTTTTTTTTGCTTAGTGTCTCCTCCTATTCTTTTAAAAGTTGTATTAACAACGACAATTATAAAGTTAAATCTATTCGTAAATATCCACAGAGAGAATATTCAAAAATCAATAAATATTTAACAGTGAAATTTCTACATTTGCCACCCGGTGCCACCTGCACCGCCCACTATTATATGTCATATGTCATCTTTTCATTTGTTGAAATTAAACGATTTTTTTGCCTCACATTGATGATTTGATTTCTTCCCCGTGTTACTCTAGAGAGACGAACGACTGTTTGAAAATGATAAAAGAAATTGACACACAATTATTGAATAAACCCAATATTACCACAATCTTTATATATACGTTGAGAAATTGGATTTTTATTATGTGTTAACAGAAATACACATAAAAAATCTGGTTTTAATAACGTGTGCTACTCTCAATACGTTTTTATTATCGTATTTGTAATAAACAACAGTGGTTAATGATTCAAATTTCCCGGAAAAAACTACAATAAACAACTGACGCCATCTAGTTAACACATAAATCAATCTAGATTAATGTCAAAATCGATTTATAGGTTAACATAAATCTAGAGTATAAGATTATTAATATGAATCAATCCATCAAATCGAATGATTATTATTAGAGAGAACGAACAGATAACAACAGATTTAAAGATGATTTATGATCATTTCAAGATTGATTATATCCTATTCCATTATAGGGATTCTATAACAATATCGATTTACAATAATTAAATGGATAAAAATTTAAATTTACCGCCATTTCGTTAATTTTTATTAGAGCTATAATTAGCGGTATTAAAATGTAGATATATTTACATACAAATGAACTACTTTTAATTAGATTGGCGACAATTTACTATAAAACAACAATAATATTCGTTCTCTTTATCCACCTTATCACCAGCTTAGTAGAAAATTTATTTGACAACTTTTTTCTTCTTTCGGTAGATAGTAGGCGTATTATTCCACCACATTATCATGTTTTTTTTTTGTGTGTGTGTCTATTGCGTTTTTTTTGTACAGGGGATAATCCCGTGTTATTCTTTTATGTGATGGGGGGATGAAAAAAAGATAATGATAAAAAATTTGTATAAATTCACAATAACATCTGTGTTTTTGCTCAAAAAAATCGATTATAAATTCAAATTTACCGCCACTATATTGATAATTGGCCTAATTATAGCTGTAATACATTAAAATTCAAATTTGGCGCCGTCCAAGTGACAAATGATTGGTTGTCAAGATTAATTGATCACTAATTATAGCCCTCAATTTATAATTTAGAAAGAAATGGGTATAGAGTTAAATAAAGACGGAAACGTTTATTTTCTTACATTTTTAAATTAAGAAAAACAAAAAAACTAAGAACGCAGAAAAACGAATGAAGTTGACAAATCGAGACACAGATGGAGTGATAAAAATAATAATAAAAAAAACAACACCATGGGCGTATATACCAACTTTATAAAGTTAACACATTTGAGATTTATTACCAGTAATTTATTTTATTTGTGTTGTTGTTGTTGTTGTTTTATTGTAAACCGGAAATCATCAACACACGAAAATAAGTTTTGTTAAACATCCAATTGCCAGTTATTTCAAGAAATATATTTTTTTTCCGTCCTTAAGTTTAAATTTAGGGATTTTTAGTGGAATTAATTATACAACAGTTGGCAGTTTTGACTATTTCGCTTAGAAAATGGCGGTAATTTTGAAAATTTTTTAATCAACAAACGATTAAATCTGTAAAATACGTTTTGTTATCAATTAAATTGAAATTGATAAGAGATGACTTACTTTTTTTCAATTTAATTTGGTTTAAATGGTGGTTGTGCAAATGTATACAAAAATAATTGATAAATCACCATAAAAACCACACTTATTAGAAAACACATCAAAAATAGCAACATTTTTGATGGAATTCTTCTACCAAAAAAAAAACAGAAAAAAAAACTATAAATTACCGGTAAAAATGATTTATCAACAATAAAATAAAATAAATAAATTGATAACGATAAGGATTTATTTGTTTATTTATTGATTTAAAATAGGTGGAAATAAATTAAAATGTCGTCACTTTATTTATTACAAAAAAAAAAACACTAGAACCGTCTAAAAACAGCCCTATTTATCTTTAATGTCGTCTCCTACTAATCTAAGACGGCTTTGGGAAGCATTAACATAATCTAGAATGTAGATCATAGTACCTGGTACTGTACCGATACGAAAATCAATTGTTACCAACTTTATCGAACAAAATACCCACGTTACCCAGGCAACTAGATACGAATTACGATTCTATTTTTATTTTAAAACGACACAAAAAAACAACGGTTTAAAACTGCACGAATCCATCAAACAAATTGCACTTCTATCCCATTAATGTAGATTACAAACATTAGAAAAAAACAAAAGAAAAATGGTAGCCATTTTTAATAGGTTATGTTAATCATGTGATTGTTACTTTACCTTTAATAGCTGGATCAGGATGATGATGACATGTTGATACTTGACAACCACGTCGTTGTTCTAAACTGGGACAATGACGGCCACCATTTTGTGGTTGGATTTTAATTGAACGTGACCTTGACATTGTACCAGGACCACAATCAGCATCACATGATGACCATGGACCCCATGCTGTCACTTGACAATCCACAACTATAACAACGAAACGAAAAAATACACAATTTGTAGATTGTGTCGATAAACACTTTATTGAACTTTTACCCTTAATATATAAGGGATGATGATAAAAATCATTTATCTATTGTTATTTACTAGAGGAATAGTGGTCAATTGGATAATTGGTCGGGGAATTACTCGTGTTGATTACAGTGCAACCCCTATAGATCGGATAGATAGATATAGGAAACAAAAGAACACTTGTTCTAATCAAAGTTGGCATTGTTTCCGGCCAACTCTAATTGGACGAGATGAACTATTATTGAAACAAATCAATTATGTTAACGTTTTCCACCTATTTGATAAACTTATAAACAATTTATTTGATTTGTAACGAAACTATTTAATTATTAAGTGTTGTTTATGTTGTTGTCAACCCCTTTTACCAAAATAGATTAGAATAAGAAGGGATGATGATGATGATTAGAAGACATAATTTCCAACATATTGTTGAATACAACAACGATTAGTTCTCTACAATACACACATCCACAATCCAATCTTGTTATAATCACAACACTATTATTGTTAGTTATGGTTTACTACCCCTTACAAATAATAACTAAAACGGATGAGGGTTGTTTGTAATAGTGTTGATATTTATGATGATGTAGGAACTACCCTATTGTAATGTCCAGACAAATCCTCGTTTTTTTCTCTTCTACCGTCCATATTGTATACTTTTATAAGACGATTAAGGAGAGGCGACTGTTACGCCCCCTAATATGGGTGGCTCAACCGTAATTTGTCATAAACTGTCAATGGTGTGTGATGGGAAATATGCCGGTTTTTTTTGTGCCTCTTAAAAAGAGAAGGTTTAAACTGTAGTAAAATGATCAAGTTTTAACTTATCTATCTATATATATGTCTGTCTTTATTTAATTTGGATTTATATTAACTGTCTTTGTTAAGTGGTGGTGGCTTTTCGGAGGGATTTACTAAATTGGAAAAGGGTCGAGAACTGTTTGTGGTTTTCACGCCTTAACTCTCCTTTGTTTGTAGTTAACTATTTGCAACAAAATTTAAAAAAAAAAAAATAAATCACACTTTGTTCAATCAAATACCAATCCATCTCTTTCTAATTCGTACATTTTCAAATCAATCTATCTCATACTTTTGTTTGATTCCAAATAGATAAAGCATAGAGGGTGGTTATAGTGGTGGTGGTGGTGGTCGTATTTACACCACTAACCCTTAATCCTATCAGACGATTAAAATGAACATCTCTTTGGTTGGTATTATTGATTGAATTAAACTAATTCGACCGATATTTACAGGTAGTGGAGAATTATTAACCACCACCACCATCATCCCCTAATCTCTACTCTTATCTCTATATTGTTGGTAAACTGTAACCTAAAATTTGAGTAACTTTGTAAAAATGTCAAATTAGTAAGGGACGACCACCAGTGGGAGGGCGCTTGTTCTGCTATACAACAAAAGTTAGGTTATACAATAAAAAATCCATTGATTTTCAAATTTTTTTTATAGATGTGTTTATATATAAAAAAATAGGGGAATGTCTCCATGAAAAGTGGTAGTTTTTGTTTACAAAAATGGTAGTTTATCGGAACTTGACAGAATAATACAACTATCAATCAAGTTTTGTTTTTGAAATAGATTTCCACGTAGAGAGAGAGATAGAAAAAAATAACTTAAACGTAGAGGGTTGTTTTCCAACCCATACGCAAACTTTTAATGATTTGTTAACACCGGAGGGTGGTTATAAGTAATAGAAACAAAAGAACAAATATAGAAAGAGACAGATTTAATATAAACTAAAGAAAGAGAGAGACAGCTAGTGAAAGTACCCAAAGAGACAGGAATTTCTTAATGTTTCTTCCTTTTCAAGGATAACTAGAATTACGGAAAAAGCAAGAAGGGTAATTCTATATATTGTATAGAAAACATCTAATAATAGATGGCGCTTTTGTATTAATAAAAGATTTACACAGATTAAAGACGATAATCTCTTCTATGTTGGTAACAATGAACATTGAAAAACAAAAGACAGTCAGTCATTGACAAAAAATACAATAAAATTTGTAATTATTCACCTTTTGTTCGAACATACACAAAAAACAAAAAGAAGAAAACAAATGACAGATCAAGTACAAAATGGCGATTAATCTTTCTAGGTTAATTCTCAACAGGTTGTCAATGCAAATGGCAACAATCGCAAAGGGATGCTGATGATGATGATGACGATAATGATGGTGGTGGTAATAGTAGTAGTGAATAGGGGATGTTTTAAATTTTAATGGATACGTAATGGTTTGGAATAATACAGAAAAAAAAGTCACTCAACTCAAGGGGTGGAAGGCAAAAAAAAAATAGGTTTTATTGTTTCTTTTTATATACGAATGATGGAATCGAAATGAAGGTTATTAACAAAAGAGGGATGATTAAATTTTTTTTTTGTTCTGTTTGAAAGATTTACACCCCCTTCAACCCTTATTATTTCCAATTACATTTTGTAAGATTCTTGAAAATCCATTCAATTTTGATTTGTTCTTCCACCATTTCAATAATTGTATAAAACCCAATTAATTCGAATATAACAACTTGAAAGGGTGTTGAATTGTAATTAACAGGGGGTAAGATTGTCGCGTCATTATATATTTGTTGTTGAAAATTCTCAAAAGGGGATGATAGCTATTTGATTAATCTTAAGATACGGATTGATTTAACAAAAGACGGGTATATGCGTATATTTGAGTAAATTGGGGGATGAGGGATGATGGGGAAAATACTACCCTTATAGTAGAAGAAAAGACAACAATAATTTGTGCTACCCTTTCTTTTCAGAATATAAATTAACTTGGTAAACGATCATTAATGTTTCTACTCTAATGGACCGGGTAATTAAAAAGTGAGTTGTTATATCAATAACCATCCCCTATCTATATAGTAGATAATATACAATTCTCACCCTTACGATTTTCAACAACAATTTCAAATAGAGATTCTTGTTAATATCGTCTGTTAAACTTTCAACATGATAATTACACAATTTAACCCTTTTATATTACCATCCACCCCCTATTATACCACCCCTATTGTTTGTAATCAATGTGATTCTCGGATTTTCCAACTATTTTTCATTAATTGAATCGATGTTGATGAGATGAACATTTTGCATTATCAATTTGATAGAAAACGACTAAAACAGGGTTGAAATCGGGTAGGGGGTTGGCGCGTTACGCTGTTGGAGGTATAAGCGAATTAAGAAAATGTCGTCCGGAACTGTACCGTACCGGATATAAATTAAAAACGACGTCACAGTCGACGTTGTTGTTTTCTACACAGTGAAATTAATGTTTAAATGAATTTAAAGGGTAGTTGCATTATAAATGGGGTAGTGGTGGTAAATACAATTTTACCACTCTAAAAGATATCCGTTGTGTGTATTGTAAATGTTATACAGGAAATTACCGTTTAATCATTTTGAATATTTCACAAGACAATAACAACCCTTAAGTCAATCATTAAGATGAGTGTGACGAAGGGGGGTGGAAAAATGATGGGAATATTCAACAGATAAACTCGATGACTTGACAAAACTCTGTGTATATGTTGAACAACCCTTCTAATTTGAATAAATTAACAGTAGGTAGAGTAAATTAAATTGAAGAAAACATCCCTTAAATCCTACTACAATAAAGGGGTAGTTTTAGTAATTCGACTAATTCTCCAATTAATTTGAAAGAAAAAGCAAATCGTACAAAATTGCTAGTGTATGGACAGCTTTAATAAACGATAAACCACGCCCATTTTATTTGTTTGCTTGATTTTTGGGTAATAATCGTTAAGTATCGACCACAAATAATCGAACGTCGATCACGACAATTAAGCTACGTTCACAATTGAATTAAATTACAAAATTTGTGAATTACGAATTTTCTTTTGGTTTTTAGTCAATTAATTAAAATTAGAACGTTATAATTAACAAAGCTGGGTGAATTTTTGTTGTCTTGGGGATAAAAAATGCGACTTTAATTTAAAAATAAATTAAAAACAAACGAGAATCTACATCATCATCAAAGCCAACTGCGCGAACGGAAATTCTTCAATTTCTATTTCTGTTAAATTCTTTCGTCTTTTTTAATCAATTATCTCTTTCTATTTTAGTTTAGTTGTTTAATTTTATTTTTAGGTTAAATCTATCTTTTACTTTAGGCTATTTTAAAACTGATGCTGTTAAGTAGAGAGTGATGTTTAAAAAAACGTCCCATGTTCTTCTTCTTGTTGTTAGTTAGTTGATGGTGGTGGTATTAAAACTAGTAATATAAATGATGACGTGGCAATGTTGGTAGACATATTTGAAATATGAACTAAGCCACCTCTGATGACAGTTTATGTCGACTATTTATAAATAAAGGTGTCTTTGCACTTATAATGATTATATATATAAATAAAAAAGGTTATTTCTGTAATTTAATAATAATTCGAATCAAATGTTTTAGGTTATAAAGTTATGTCAAATCGCCATTTTTTTTTTTTGGTTAGAATTCCAATTTATTGTTTCTATCTCTATCTACAACTATATTTGGTTTGTGTATTCTGTAAAGAGGGTATTTTAAGCTCTTTTGTGATATTTTACTGTTTGTGACAAGTCTTCCAATTTTATTTCCACATTTTTTTTTTATTATTATTATTGTCATCTCACTTTTTAATATTATCTAACCATATATCTGTCTCTATTTTTTTTTAAATTGCTTCATATCAAGGACAGTCTGTATAAAATTCGTTTTTTTTTCTTCTTTATGTTTGTACTCTTCCCCATATAGGCAACTGTAGAGATTTGAACTACCATTAAATTGTCGATAAAGGTAGTAACGCGTGGTGGTGGTGGTCGGGGGTGAGGTATTGAAAATTTCGCTACCCTTATGGTAGCTAAATCAAAGTCGGGTAGAGCAACTTGAAGGGTTGTGATAATATGTGTGTGTGTGTGTGTCGTTTTCAAAGAGTCGAAATAGAAGATAAATGGATTAGTATTGAATAGTTTGAGTGCTATCTAGCAACCACCAACCCCTTCACTATTCACCACCACCACCACCAACAACAATCAAGTACCTTATAACACTTGAAATTGGTTGATTTTTTGTTGTAAAAAAATGATTCTAGATTGAAAAGTTTCGTTGAAGTTTTCAACCCCTTCTTCACCACCACCCCTTTTATATTCAACTACTATCTAGTGTAGTAATAGTCGAACTAGCAATAAAATTGCAATTTTAAAAGTCTTACTACATTTATAATACACTACATAGTGTATACAAGAGAAAGAGAGATGGGTAGATTGGGGACTTTTTCATAAAATCCAACCCTTATTTGATTCTAATCTTTACAAATTAATTGTAGACAATAAAAATGTGAATTGGGGACGGAATAAATTATTACCAACCTCAGATTGATTAAAACCCTATTAATTATGAGATAAAAGTACAGGATGTCTTTAATGGATTATTACAAGGACATCCAGTATAATAGTAATAGTTGAAAGGTCAAAGATCTACCTGTTAATGGATTTTTTTTTTCTTGTTTGATATCCGGTATTATGATGTGAATTGAATAAATTGTTTTTTAAGATTTCGGAAATGCGTTTATTGAATTTTAATCTTTATATTTTGTTAGGTTAATATTGGTATTTCTTCTAGTTATCTTTGTTCAATACATTTACATATCGATCTATCTATCTCACTCTATTTTTCTAATTTAGTGTTGGTTTTTTTTTTCGTCGGTTTCTGGTAAGGTAAATCGGTGTCAGTCACGCAAAACCACAGCCGACGTTGATGATAGCCATTTGTTTTCATTACATTAGACATAGCCGCCTATATTACACATAATTCTTGTTTTTTTTTTGGTATTTATTTATTAACACCCAGTTTATCATAAATTCTTTTTTTGTTTTTTTTTTTTGGTTAATTTATTGGAGCGGGAAATTCAAAACAGAAATAACAAAAGAAATTTACTTACCACCACAGGCATCTTTGAAATCCGTACAACAATCGCCTAATTTCAAACAAGCATGATCACAATAGCATGGTTTATCATTTAAATCTTCAATAATTGCATTTATTGGTGCTTTTTGTACAACACATGATGAATCACGACCAGGACAACATAATTTCGCTTCATGACAACTACCGGCATTAACAAATTTTAATTGATTCAAATCAATTATTAACACTAATAGAATTGAATAACACAGATTTATCATTATTATTATTGAAAAGGTGGTGAATTTTTTATCAAAAAAAATAAATCATTAAGGGTTGATTTGGTGAATTTTGTTTGTTTATCGTTTGGAAGACCCGGGTTTTTACTGTGTTCTCCCTCTTTATCTACCCCACTGTGTTGATGTTGATGATGATGAGGGAAAACCCGTCGTCAATCTAATACGACCAAACTAAGAATGACGATATGATGATGAAGAGAAAAGCGGCGCCGCATTCGTAGAGAAATTCTCCTCCTGGTCGTTGCCGTTTTCAGAACGAATTGTGTTGGTGTGTGGTATCGCAGTGGGGGTGGCGGCTATAGTGGTGGTGGTGGTGGTGGTGCTCATGCTCGTTTATACACACCGGTGGCGGCTAGATCATGCCAAACAAGCAAACACGCGCCTACTTTACAATACAAAAAAAAGTAGCAGAAGACGAAGAAAAAGGTAACAATACAAACAGGTAAATATTGGACAATAGGTAGAGAGACAATAAAAAGACAATTGGCGCCACACTCAACAAATAAAAGAGAGATGTATAGAAGTGTTCTTGATAATTCGTTAAACTTGAACTTCAATAAATCATTTTAAAAACGAAAATTTAAATATCACGTTACCTGCGGTCAATGTTGTTGCAATTGTTTTTAAAATAAAATGATTGCCAACTTACTGCTTCCGGTCAATGATCTCTTCTCCAATTTCTAAAAATAAACCCATACACAAATTGTTGATATTATAACATACAATAATTATAAATTAATTAATTATTATCGAAATTAAATTAATAATTGATTAAAATTGAAAATTTGATAAAATTATCACAACCGGATGTACGTCATTATTATACACAAAATTTTGTAGAAACTAGCGCCATCTAATATCGAATATTTCAAGTTTTTTAATTCCTATTTGTAATAAACTGTAATTTTCACCAATATTACTAGTTAATCAACAATTTTTTGGTGTAATTACAACAATAATTGTAATAATTCGTATTTTTATCATGTTTATAACAAATATGGTGTATTTTACAGGTGACATCTAGTAGTGGAGTTACGAAATTATAATATAAGGTGGTATGATTGTTTAGTTGGCGCGTAAATTCTAACCTCAAAATACAAACAATGAATGTTAGTGTTGATTTATTTGAAGATGAAGATCATCGTATAATCCAACCACAATTAAATCCATACATTTATTACGATATAAACGAAATTAATTGTTTTACAATTTATAAATTACCAAAAAATCCAAATATTAAAACATTGGGTTTATATCAATATAAAAATTCGAAACATTTATTAACGAATTATCAAGAATTTCATGGACAATTACAATACGAATTAATATTAGATTTAGAACAATTAGAAGATTATCCAATTATTGGGAGTTTAATTGAAATTTTTGGTATCGTAGAATTTCGAAAAAATCAAACAATATTTCTTGTGCGTTTCATAAATCAATTAAATGATAATAATTGTTGTGAATATTTACAAATATTACGTGAATTTCGTGCAAAATTCTATAAAATCGATTATTATAATCGATTTGAATCTTATCAAAACGAATTAAAACAATTGAATTCACCATAGTAACTTTTCATTTCTTACAGTTGGTATTGTTTGTTTTTTTTTGTTACGAAGTTGGTAGTAAAATTCTAGTAATTTCTAACCTAAAAAAAATTTTTGTTTGCAAAAATGGTAATTTATTTTGGATTATTATTGTTTTTTTATTGAATTATTGATAAAATTTGCAGGCACACACAATTCTCCTCGTCCAACCGGGTGTAAATCCGGAAACACGCACTTATTCCGATTATGAATCAGTAAATGAATGTATGGAGGGTGTTTGTAAAATATACGAGGAGCATTTAAAACGTCGCAATCCAAATACACCAACCATCACCTATGATATATCGCAATTATTCGATTTCGTTGATCAATTATCCGATTTAAGTTGTTTAGTTTATCAAAAATCAACAAATACGTATGCACCATACAATAAAGATTGGATCAAAGAGAAGATCTACATATTGTTACGACAGGCTGCAGGACATACGGAATAGTAGGGGGGGCCCGGCCGATATAGAACTGATTCTTTATTATTATTATTATTATGATTTTCTATTTTTAGATTGTAAGCTTTATTTTGTATGTAATTAAGTTCTAAAATAAATAAATATTGTGTTCGTCCACATTACAATCAATCACCGATTGTTTGAGTGATTGTTCAAACGATTCACTACCGCAAATATTCACTTGAACATCACCACATTCCAGCAAACCCTCCAAATCTTCCACCCTTAATTTACGTTTATGGATCGTTTCGTAGTAATTTTTCGTAAAATTCTCGTTGTTATTGACGAAAATCTCGCAATTAAAATTCCAAAACAGATTGAATTCGATCAATTCTTGCCTCAATAGGATATCGTCACAATTCCCGCAACAATACAGCAATTTTATCGATTTCTCGTAATCGTTATCGTCTAATAATTGTTTGATGATGGCATAAATCGGTGTAATGCCTGTACCTTGAGCGATAAACAATTGATTTTTGTTGGGATTCAAATGGAAATCACCGTAAGGACCACGCCATAAAGATACATCGTTCAATTGCATTCCAGCCAGATATTTCGACATCTCTCCATCTTCATATAAACGAATCAATACCGTAAAACTATCGCTTTGGTTGTTATTGTGAGGTATCGGTGTGTATGCTCGTGTGAACTCTCTAGTTCGTTCCGGTGATGATTTCAACAAGAAATATTGGCCCCATTTGTAGAATAAACCGTTGGGTTTCTGTTGTGGCTTATCACCATCATCATCATAACAATATTGAAATCTATAAAAATACGTGTTAGTTGTATGTGGAATTTTTTCGATTAATTTGAATTTATTGTAATTTAATTGGTCGATACAATTGATTTGGGTTTTAGTAGTTGTAATTTGTGGATTTTTCAAAAATTCTTTGTATTCACGCAATTGTTGTTCGTAAATATCTAAAATACATGGATTACAACCCGAATTACAACAATCGGAATCTTGGGGTTGTATTGGAGCCTGCATTCTGAAAATCATAACCTCAAATTCCACAATTCATCACTATTGTTTTAATATTCAAATATTGGAAAATAACGCGATTTTATATAAAATAATACACAAATTCATATATAAATATGGAATAACACGATTTTAAGGTTATAGAAATTCAAATTTCGCACCAATTCTAGTGGTTTTCAACCTACAGTTGGTAACATTTTATTTCAAGCGAATTATAAAAGATGTCGCTACATCACTTTCTTTCAATGGATTTTTGCGGGTAAATTCAAATAATAAAGCAATCTAGATTTTAATCATTTATTTGTAATCAATTTTGTTAAAAAATTCTGTACGGTTTTTTCTAGACAGACTCTTGTACTGGTGGTTCATAGCCTTCTGGTCTATCAACTTTAGAACCAGCTTCACCCGGTTCACCACTACCACCACCTTTACCACCATCACCATGTAATTCTAATAATTTTGATAATTCAAAACGTGGCTTTTTCAATACTTTCACTTTACGTATATAAACATCATGTAATGGATATATACCCTGACATGCTTTTTCAATATCTTTTGCAATTGAATCTGGTAATAATTTATTAACAACTTCTTTCAAATCACTACCAGTGATATCACGTGTTATATTTTCAACCATCTTCTTACGAATATTACGAACCTATCAATAACAAAAAAACAATTTAATCAACTTATCAACAATTACCAAATAATCAACAAATAAAACAAAAACAGATCAGACAATTATTAGGGAAAATAATTCTCTTCATGATTATAGATCAAAGCGAGCTGGATTAAAAATCATCATTTGTTTTTTATTGTAAACAAAAAAGAGCCTACTAGATTTTTTTGCTTTTTAGACAAATAACTGTCTCTACCTGGGTATGTTGAGCATAACATGTTTTTCTTTGTGATAATTGATCTTTATTGGTGAAACCAATACAGAAAACTCTTAATAAAAAACCATCAGTTGTTTTAACATCAGCTGATGCTTCAATTAATGTTTGCCATTTTTTTACCATTGATCGTAATTTATCAGTTGTTAAATCCATACCATGGAAATTTGTTAAAACATTCCTACCTAAAACAAAAAAATTTACCCAAAATTAAACAATAAAATCAACCAAAAGTACAAATTTTCTGATTTTCTTTTTGTAAATAATCAGATATTTATTGAAATTTGCGTCATTTCTAGGGAACATAAAAGTCTCATCATTGATAAAATCAAAGCGAGCTAGGTGTATCATCATTTCATTTGTTTTTAAATGTTTTTTTTGTTATATAAGAGAATTTTTTACCTTGAACATCTTCAGCAATTAACCGGAATTTACGGAAGGAACGTTCAGCATCATTATCATTTTGTAAATCAGCTAATGACACTTCAAATACACGATGTTTTAAACCTTCTGATGCAATTTTCGTACCTTGTGTACGATTAACTAATGTTTTACCCACTTGACGGGTAGCAAACATTGATGGTGCTTTCACATCGTACCAATCTTTACGTGTAAATGGGTCTACACTAGAAAACAAACAAAACATAACCTCCAATATTGAACACGTTCGAAAAACATAACCTCAAACTTATTTGTTGTAATATTACGAAATATTGAAATAATTCCAATGAAATTCGGTTGAATTCTCATAGAAAATGGCGAATTTAACGATTTTCTATGAATTTCTATCGAGAATTTCATCGATTTATTTGGAAAAATTACCAACAATTATGTTAGGTTATATCCGCGATTTTCTCAATCATCCTTTAATAATTTACGAAAATTTTAATGGAAATCATTAAAATAATGATTGATTTTTATGAATTTGGTAAAATTTTCTTACTTACATCTTCTTTTTAACGCCTTTTTTACCACCTTTGGATAGACCCTTATTTTTACCAACAGCCATGTTGGAGTTTCACCAGAAAAGAACTGCCAACTGTAAGTAACAAAATAATAATCAAAATTGACAGCAACAATTCTACCAACCTAACAAAACTTAAATTTGATTGTTAAACAGAAATTATTAAAATTTATCAATTTAAATCAAACATTCCCAAATATTCAATTATTGATAAAAATTAACAAAAAAATATAGGTTTAAATGGGTAGTTATCAGAAAATTTTCTGTAAAATGGGAATTTGGATAATATCAGTCACACCAACCTTACAACTAAATATAACTAACTTTAATAGTGTGTAGTTTTTGTGATTTTATCACAGAAAGATCGATAATTTACAATATATTAACAAAAGAACGAACCGGAAATCGTTAATAAAACAGCTTTATTATACAATAATTAACGTATAAATGCCATAATTATAGAATTTGTGGTAATAACTTAATGACAATAAAATCACTATAGTAAAAATACATCGTAATGTTCCGCGGTAGGCGGTAGAGCGTATCCAAAGGCGGTCAATCCACTCCGCTTTCTATACGACTGCTTGATCTTATAGAAATCCATTGCATATGTTTGTTTATTGCTTTGACCGCTCAAACGCAGCACGATCGGAGTACGTCAGAAAGCTGTCAGAGTAGATTAGAAGCGTGAAAATCTATAAAAGGGTACACAAATATTTGACAGGAGGTGGAAACGATGTGGGCGGCCATAGTACTCAAAGGGCGATTAGAGTAATAGAGAAACACACTCATTATGTAGTGGAATGACGTCACTAGCTACTACGCTATCAACACTCTCTGTACTTGTATAAATACTTGTAGACCAACTGCAATCTGACAGACTGGTAGATATAAAGATGGCAGTGAAGCAGTGCTATAATGGTCGCCTGTATGGACTATCCACTAACTGAAGTATTGGTCGAGCAGCTTCATAAAGAACGGTGCGGTTTCAAGGACTGTCAATCCGCTCCGCTCTCTTTAGGACTGATTTATCTTATGGCTAATCCATTATGTTGTGAACTGACGTCACAGGCTCAAAATCACGAATTCAAAATCAATATGCCTGTGAACTAATTGCGTCTGACGGCATGCTATATATAAAGATATCAGTGATATTATTGGTCGCTTCTATAGAGAGCAATGCAGATTGACAGTCCTTGGGGCGTGTCCAGGAGTACTTTTGACAGTTGTCATGTGACTGTCAATACTATTCACTGTTCCAAATGAGCGAGGAAAACAAAAACACTCAGTGGCGTCGATAACACATTTATAATTTCATATAACTTTATATATCTTACATATATATTTGTTTATTTATACATGTATTCAAGTGTTTTAGTCCAATAATGTATATTGGGTTGTCTATCTAAAAGAATGTTTATAGTGCTAAAACTACTCTACTGTTAAATAAACGTCAAACTGTTATTTACCGCTTCCTGATTGTCTAGAACAAAAAGACAAATATCATACTCCCAATACGTGGAAATTAATCCTGAGGATGGTTTTAAAGTTGAATACGAAATTTCATTTATTAATTGCTTATTGGGAACTCTAGAGGGGGCGTGGCTTCACCTAGTGGTGAAAAAGTGTACTAGTTTATTTGGGTTAATTTTAAATTATTTAAAATTAATTATTATAATTGATTTAAATATTTATACAAATGAAGATTTTAGTACAGGAAATTGCCAAATTTGCTTATACACACAATCTTGCTAACAGAATTTTAGTGGTTGGTGAAGGTTTCAAGGAGGGTTTCAACTTTGTTGGTGTTGAAAAATGGGGAATGTTCAGGAATTTTTTGTAAAGGAACTACCTGCTATTAAAGATACATAGACAAAACTAAATATATCCTTAATGAGCTAATTTGGTGCTACAGAAAGCTCGAGGAGGTCGACTGGACGCACGATACAGTCTGATCCGTTTAGTAGACGATGCAGCTTCTAAAACCTCTAGAAATTATTATGTGAACCAGGAAATTCGTCCAGAATAATGAAAAAAACTATACAAAAACTTTCAATATATTAGCAGAAAAACTGCACTGTTTATGGGAAATTATTTTTTTTCCTTTTGGCTGACCGTAACATACTCAGAAAAATTTGTATATTTTTTATTCTAGACTATTTCATGCGTAAACATTTACCGATTATAAAACTATCCGATGTTTTTTATTTTGTAGAATTTTTGTAGATTCTGGCATTTTCAACATCCACTCATGGCACTAAGGCTAGATGGTTCGTCCAGACAGCCCCCTCGGTCTTTCTACAGTACCAAATAATATGGTGACTTTTCCTTTTAGTTCATTAAGGATATATTTATGTGTATACTGAGTTTTATCTATTTATCTTTAATAGTTCGTTTACAAAAAATTCGTAAACATTGCCCATTTTAAATGCATTTCCAATCAGCAAAAAAATAATGACCTAAATAAACTAGTTTCTTTTTTGTCCGCCAGGTGGCGTATTCAAGCGCTAGAGTTCCCAATACATAAATAAATTTAGAATCTTTTGTCGATGCCACTGAATATCATTCTAATTGTCATATGTAAAAGTTGAACGCTATTGGCTATTATGTTAATACTCACTCCGCCACACCAAGCAAACTGTCAAAAGTGACATTCCGCCCACTTCAGAACATTATAAACAAAACGGACTATAATTACCGATACTACAACTCATGAACAGATTGTTAAAGTAGTAAGATCCGATGAATTAAACGTTAAAAATAAATACTAGTTCTCTTTCTATCACGTATTGATTGCGATAAAACAATCTCTTTTTAATCGATTTTGTTGAATTTGCGCATGTCTACATAATGAAGTGATTGTGGATCAATTCGTTAAGGCTCAACGCACATGATTTGTAATAAATTGTAAACTGACAGGTAACCTCAAAATTTCAAACAAAAAATGTTTAATTTGTTATAAACAATGACCCCATTTGATTATTTACGTAGAAATTGGTTATTATTCGGTATACTAACATGTATATGTTTGGCTGTTTTATATCCTGAATTAGGTTCAAAAAACGGTAATTAAAATCCACTGAGTGTCCCATTGAAATTTTAATATTTTTGTTTTGTTTTGATTTTAGGTCCATTAAACACTGAATTTGTTGTTAAATATTGTGCAACAACAATAATCTTTTTTATTAGTGGTTTATCATTAAAATTACAAAATATTTATTATGCATTTAGTCGTTATGATATCCATTTGTTTATACAATTATTTACATTTATTTTAATACCAATATTAACACGTTTATTTATAAAATGTTTAAATAATTTCAATATAAACATATGGATCTTGAAAGGTTTAATAACAGTATCATGTATGCCACCACCTGTATCTAGTGCTGTTATATTAACACGTACATCAGGTGGTAATGAAATTGTTGCTATATTTAATTCAATTTTAGGTAGTTATATTGGTATTATATTAACACCATTATTATTATTATTTAATTTAGGTATAACATCAATTATACCAATAACAATAACAATAATTAATATAACAATAACAATTGTATTACCATTATTATTTGGTATAATTGTACGGAATTGTTTAAAACAATTTAATTTTTTCAAATATCATAATTTATTAAATTTAATTAATCAATTTTGTTTATTATTTATAATTTATACAACATTTTGTGATACATTTTATACAAATGAAACAAATATTGATGCATTAGATATAATTTTAACAATAATTTTCATAATATTAATGCAAATATGTTTTTTATATTTATGTTATTTATTAACAACAAAATATTTTCAAAAATATTTTAATCAAACTGATATTATTGCAATTATATTTTGTTCAACACATAAATCATTAACATTAGGTATACCAGTATTACGTTTATTATATCATGGTTATTCACATTTAAGTCAAATTAGTTTACCATTATTAGTTTATCATCCAATACAAATTATATTAGGTGGTTTATTAGTAACACCATTAAAAGATTGGGCACAAAAACGTTATAAATTACCAGCATAAGTATTAAAATGTATTTGTTGCTTATGTAAAATTCAATTTTGTTGAATAAATCCTACATTAAAGTGAGCTATTGGTGTATTATTGATTGCATAACTATAACTCGGTTAATTGTTCGATAAAATGCATTAAATCTGTTGTTATTATACTGAAAAATTCAATTAAAGTAGTTTTCCCGCGTAATATCTGTATTATGTGTTGCATAACTACAAAGCGTATTTTTTTGTAATTATTAGTTTATTTAACGAATAGTCGGTTTTAATGGTAATATAAGCAACATAATTCGTTATCTACGATTTGTAATAGCGGATAAATGCAATATTATAACTTTATATGTACTTATTTGATTATATTTACGATATAATTGATAATTGTCTGTAAGTATAAATAGTTGCCTATACAGTAAGCAGATTGATATACGGTCCTCTATTGGTCGATTATAGAACTTTTATTTAATATAGCAGGGTGATGAACCTAATCTAAATTTCGATTAGTTTATGAGTTATTGTTTTTTTTTTATTATTATTATTCTAATTGTAATCTACAAAACTTTAGTATTATGGACATTATTTTGTGTTTTTGTGTATTTGGTGGTTTATGGATCATTTTCTAAATTGAATCAACAAAACGTGCCATATTGCAGTGAACTCTAATGAGTAAAGAGCGCTATTGACGGTTGGTAGATGGCAGCAGATTAGCATAGTGAATTTTAAATAATTTTTGTATTAACAGAGGCGTCTCTAGGGGTGTGCGACACGTACCGGAAGATACCATCGTGGTGACGCGCGGATGATACATTTTTTATTAAAAAAGTCATTTCTTGTATGTTGAGGAACTCTTATGATTTCTTGAATGCATACTTTTTAACAGTTAAACATTTCATCCAAAGATATTGCTGAAAAACTGTGTATTTTGCACTAATTTAATCAAAATAAACGAGAATTTCCAAAGATTTTCAACAAAACCAGCAAATTTTGCACTAATTTATTACGATAAGCCAAAATTCTCTTGCCCAAAAACTGTAAATTTTACGTCCCGTAAGGACCTATATGCATACGACGTCTGATCACGCAAACTAAGCAATTTTGGAGCCCTGAATGACTACCAACGACATCGTTGTAATTACAATGGAACTTCATTTTTTTTGGGATACGTGAAAGAATTTTACTAGAGGGCCCAATTTCGCTCTTGACAGCCCTGATAGTGCTCACAGACACAGAGAACGTCCGATATACAGATTGAGACAATTCATCTAGGAACATAGGAGAAACAATAAAAACGGAGACAGTCTTATAGCCTTCGTTTAGATTGAAAAGAGATAAATGATGGAATCTCAATAATATTACCCACTCTCAAGACTGCCTTATGTTCCTAGATGAAATGTCTCAATCTGTATACCATTATCAATAGGTATAATTACGTAAACAATAAAATAACACAATAACTGATAAGACTTACAGGGACACACTATATTATCAATAATAATAATAATAATTTTAGTTTGAATATTTATTGCATTTTAGCATGTTCTCTCGTCTATTTCTATTATTAATAATTTTAATAAATTTAAATAAAATACAGTTAAAACAACAACAACAAACACGTATTATTGGTGGTAAAACAACAATAATTGAAAATTTCCCTTATCATTTATCAATACGTTACAAGAATCGACCAATATGTGGTGGTGCATTATTAACAACAACCATTGGTATATCAGCAGCACATTGTTTTCAACGTAATGGTGCTTATTCGATACAAATAGGTGATACTTATTTAATCAAAAATAATAATAATAATAATAATAATAATAATGAGATAATACATATTAATAAAGTGATAATACATCCCCAATATAATTCAATAACACAAGATTATGATGTTTGTTTATTATTTTTAAATAAATCCGTGAAATTAACAAAAACAATAAAAACAATAAAATTACCAAAAACACTACCAAATGATGGTGAAATTGCTAATATAACTGGTTGGGGTGTTATTGATGAATTTATACCAATTATGGTAAAACAATTACGTTATACACAAGTTAAATTAATTAATTTCGATCAATGTAAACGTATTTATCAGAATTTTGTGATAACATCAAGAATGTTATGTGCTGGTTATCCACAACAAGATGCATGCCAGGTATATTTTATAACGAAAATCCACTCTTTAGTTATATAGTGAATTGCAACACCAAGAATAAGGGTAGGAATTATCTTCCCTACCCTTCCTGGCATTAAGGTATTGTGTCCCAAACAACCAGTAGAGCTTGCAGTGTTTGCGGAGGTTGCTGCAAGTTCCTCAGTTTACCCCCATAATGTCCCAAATATGTTCGATGGGAGATCGTGGTGGCCATGACATTACCCTCTACAAATCGGTCCATCCTGCTGGAAAAGTGGGTCTTCCAACTGTCCGAGAAACTTAAGCAACTGTCGGATAAGCCAAGTTTG
This sequence comes from Lydus trimaculatus, assembly GCA_037414755.1. Taxonomy (NCBI): domain Eukaryota; kingdom Metazoa; phylum Arthropoda; class Insecta; order Coleoptera; family Meloidae; genus Lydus; species Lydus trimaculatus. The sequence goes on along the minus strand of JAZBGY010000407.1, from coordinate 8,404 downwards.
GTAAAAAAATTCCTAGAGATCTTTCTGGATCAACAATAACACAACAGGCTGGTAACATGCCCGATATTTGCCGATGTCCGGTTTAGCCAATAGAGTTCACACGTCTGACTATGTACGGCGCACGAGTTGATGATGTGGGCGTGTCTCTACGGCGACCTTCTTCTCAACTTGTGTATTTTCGATCCAGAACGGTCTCTACCACCTTTTTGGTGTTGCAATTTCAAGGTCATTGAGTATATAGTGTTAAGGTACGTTCACATATTGTCGGTACAGGGTGATTCCGGTGGCGCTCTAGTTATCAATAATACAATTTATGGTATTATATCATGGGGTATTGGTTGTGGTGATGCTGATTATCCTGGTGTTTACACAAATATCATGGCTGTACGTGATTTTATTAGAGAATATGCGAATTTATAAGAGTGTTAGTAACCTTAACAACAGTCGTTTTGTTTATTTATTTATTAGTTTGTTATTAGAAATTTTTTTTTTCCAAATTCTCAATAAATAATGGCTTTATCACGTTTTTTTAATAAAATTCACAGTTTACCAATCAATAGAGTAAGTTTTTTTAACAATATTTCGATAGATAAGAGTGTTAGGGATTTATTGTTGTGTGTTAATTGTAGCTTTGGCAAATTTTTGAAAATACACGTCCGAATTTTGGTGGAATTTTCCTACAAAAACAACAACAACAACAACAAAAATCTTTATATTCATCTGATACGAAAAAATCTGGTAGTCAAGATGGTAAATGTAAAAAAGTTCCAACTGGACCAAAACAAGAAACAAAATGTCCATCATTCAAATTAGCCAATTGTGCTGAACGTTATAAATCTGAAACAGTTTGTAGAAAACAACCGGAACTTGTACGTATTTTCTTTACCCCCAAAATCCCGCTTTGATCATATTTTAAAACATTATTATTATTATTATTGTAGAAAGAATGTAAGAAACAGGAGGCTCCATATCCGGCCTATAGTGATTTCTGTCATACAGTAATGGAACAGAAACCAAGTGAATGTAAAGATTGTCCATATCGTCCTGATCCAAATTATTTACCACCAAAACGTCGTCTACATACATCAGCTAGATTATTGACAGATAAAGATGATAAAAATAAATTAAAAGATTGTCCAACTGGACCAACAGCATATAATCGTGCTGATTATAATAATCCACAACCATGCAATCCAAAACCGGATAATACAAAAAATTGTCCAAATGATTTATTAGAAACACATAAACGTAAAAAACCACCACGTCCAAAACGTCCACAACATTAAATATATTAAACATAAATAAATAAATAAATTCTGTAATAACATCTATTCTAATATAAATTTTAATAAAAAAAAAAAAAAAAGTTTAAATAAATTGTGGTTTTATTTAAAGCAAAATGACGTAAATTGACTACCAACAAAATGGCGATTACGCCCCCATTCACACTACACGGTTTTGACTGCATAGCGAAATTTTATTGGCCCGGTCCACATTATCCGGTAGCGGCAAAAAGGCCGTGTAGCAGCATTCTCACTGTAATCGACAGCGACCGTCAGGTCAGTGACGTTTGTACCAATTAGTAAAAACTGGCTTTTTGACAAATTGTAACGGCAAAAATCCGTAAATAAACCGGATAATGTGAAAAGGGTGGTGTCAATTTGTTGCTGGTTCGGATTTTAACCGTACGGTAAAGACTGTATAGTGTGAATTTGCCATTAGTGTATTACTGGTTGCCCATCAACGCGTATAATTAGTTGCCTATAAAAACTTAAAATGTTGGTATATTTAAATTATCAAATATATATGTACAAAACTAGAAAGAGATATCATTATAGAAATCACGATGCCATAGAAAGAGAGATGTGTATATTATACACCCCAACACAATTATTTTGCAGTGTTGAGTATAATTGGTTGCCTACATATCACCGTTAATTGTTGTATTTTGAAATTTTACAATAAATAACAACAATAATAGTATCAAACAATAGAACAAAAATTATTACATACGAAAATCTACGAATTATTTCAATTTATTATCAATAAATGCGTTTTTTCGAGATAATTGATATGGAGATCAAAGAGCGCATGCCCTAACTGTATTTGGGAATTTTTCATAGAAACACAATCAAATAATCCTTGAATGTATTGATAACGATATTACACAATCATTTTGATCATATTTCCGGATTTAGAATGATAAATATAGAAAATTCCGGTAATATAGCTGCAACCGCCTTGACTAATAGGAGTATAACTGGTTGCCTATCTATCACTAGTATTTGCTATTTCAATGAATATTTCAACACATAGCAACAATAATAGTAATAATAATGATTTGAAATAAAAACTGGTAATATTATCGATAAAATCTGAGTATTTATCCAATTTTTAACAATAAAATTGGTAATTTTTATCGCAAACTAAATGGTGATTGAATGGCGGATGCGCTACTAGTATTGTTGGTTGCCTATCCACTATACGGATTTTGACAAGTATTTAAGAGTTTCCCCAGGAAAATTACTTAAATATACCTCAAAAACAATCAGTAATTCCGTTAGATGTTTTAACACAAATTCCAAGCAGACTAGTATCATGAAATCATAGAAAAACTAGTAATAATAAAGAAAATACAATAAGTATAGTGGCGACCCGTTTAACCGACTAGTGTATAACTGGTTGCCTATATAAATGTTGTATTGACTATTTTATGAATAAAACTGCTGATAAAAGCGCGATAAGAACACTTTTAAACGAATTTTAATCGATTTAAGCAACCGTCTAGAAACAAGTGATTCGATAAAAGATAAATTTGTACACAAACTAAACAATTTATTGTTAATAATTTGATTTTGCCACACATAATTCAACCACCAACTCGAACTCCTCTTCGCGTCTTGCTTCACATTTGATTAAATAGAATAAACAATTGTTTTTTTTATGTTCAAATTGATATAACATATAGATATATATGTATACATACATGTATATATACATACATGTCGCGCGCATGTCACCAATGCAATATAGCGTGGAAACGATTTTCATGTTTTACCATTATTATTATTATTATTTTTTATTATGATTATTATTATTATTATTTTTCGGTCGTGTGTCGTGTTGTATGTATATTGTATGTGCCTTATCCAATAATTTGTTATTCGTTTTATATGCGTGTCTCGGTTTGCATTTATGTTCTAATATTGTTGTTGTTGTTGTTGATGTTGTTGTGATAGTGGTGGTAGTGGTGGTTGTTAAATTATTGGTGTTTTATATGTAAAATACAAATGTTTAAATAATATCGCAACCCCCTTAATTATTTGTCAACAAATTTCTTCTAGAAATAAAAACCGAAAATCGACCAAATTTCCATATATTCAACAATAATAATAATAATAATAATAATGGCAATATATTTTCGTATTCGTTATTATTATTGCCGTTGTCGTCTTATCAGTAATGATAATAATATACACCATTAGGTAAGGAATTTATTAATAAAATAATGCTAATAACAAAATTATAAAAATCTAGTCGGCGCTGTTTAATAATTATGCACGGAGTCTTTTGTTTTTTTTTTTTGATAATTTAGTGACTTTTGTTTTAAAATTTTTGGAAATTGTGGCGCTAATTAAAATTTCAAATTTTTGATTTATATGCCTATTGTTTATCAATTTTTTTTGTTTTGTTTTTAATATGCAATAAATTAAACAGGATTCCTTTTGTTATTATCAACAATGATCATTTTTTTTTTGTGTTTTTTTTTCGAAATAATTTAATAAATTATTATAAGTGGGATTTATATTAATAAATTTAAAATAATAATAATAATAATAATAATGACGATAATAGATAACGGTTATGTATATTTATATTGATATTAAAACAAATTATTGCGGTAATTTGGTAAAATTAGCGCTATTTTTATAATTTTTGAATTTGTCAACAGTACTACCAACTGTACTCGATTTGCTTTGGTGTTTTTTGTGTGATTTTGGTAAACTTTATCAATGTCACCAACTGTTTTTAAATTTGAAATTTTTTTGTGTTGGTAAAACACATTAATAAGATCAAGTCTTCCGTTATTATGCGACGTTATTTTGTTTTTTCCCCTTAAAACAGCAAATTTAATTTAAATTTTAGCGAAAATCTGTTTCCCCCCAAAAATTCCAACAGTGTTACCAACTTAATTTAAATAATAATTTTATTACATATTTTTTTGTTGCTATTTTGTATAGCTCTAATAAATTTACATAAAAAGTTCTCCTGTAGTGCGATTTTCATGGTTTTTCCCCTCAAAAATTTGCCACTATTACCAACTGTATGTAATAAAATTACTAGCGATTTGTCAAATTATTCAAACGAAAATTGGGGTTTTTTCTTTAAATTAAAAATGCTACCAACTATATATCAAAAATTCCTACATTAAATTTCTATAATTCTAGTTTTTTTTTTTTTTGGTTATTATTTCTGTTGAAAAATGGCGCTCAATTTGAATCGATTCAAACGTTTTAGTTTATTTAAACACACCAAAAGAGAAAAAATTGGAAATAATTCGATTATTGAATGATTTCCTAGAAAATTATTGATCTATTTTCGTTAAACTTTATATACATATAGATATATATATATATATATGTATATAGCTATTTATTATATACGCATATGTAGAGAGAAAGAGAATCGTGTCTGACCAGATATTGATCAAACCACATAACAACCCTTTCTCAATACATAATATATACAGTAGTGGCCATATTGTTAAGTACATAGAAAAAGACGCATCTGCACCATCAAGAATTTAACTCGATCTTATGCGGAAATCAAAATGCAAGAGATGATGACGTCACTTGGATTCATGTCATTTAGTACTGTATTCCACCATGTGACGTCACAGACTTAAATATTAATCGTACGCCGTTCGCTATTGAGAGAAACATATTGGTAGTTTCTTAATTACCAACATTTATTCTTTTCGATCGAGACTTTCGATCTTTGTCTGATACATTTATCGGCAAATGCACCGTAATGCTCATGACAAAGATAACATCTACCAAGACTTAAGAGCGGGTAGTGTTAGTATTATGTACCTAGTTGATTGTCCATTACTGTATATTGACAAAACAACTACAAAAATACCTTTAAATAATAATAGTAATAATAATGATAAATTATATTTCTGAAAATTTAAAAATATTCATTTCAATAACATTATTATTTATACAACACAGGATTACATTTTTTAATTCTAATAAATCTTATTGATAAGATAACAGAAATGAGAATCATATTTTTCTTCTATATATTTAATTTGTTTAAAATTATTTAATACATTTTTTTTATTATTATTAACAATAATAATAACAATAGAGCACCAAAAAAAAGAAATCTTTTAATTATTGATAAGAAGAATGATAACACAGAGAGAGAGAGAGAGAGAGAGAGTGAGTTGATACAGGATATCTTCGAAAATTGTTGACAATCGAAACATAACCTCAATTTCTTCTACCCCGCATCCCCCTATACGCCGCCATTATGTCGATTTTTTTTATCAATCAAAAGGAACACTTTAACAAATTAAAAACTCTATACAACCCTGATTAGCATTTCATTTATTATTCATCAATTGAATCATCAATAAATAACAATATTGAAGAAATAAAATTGTTGCATTATCAATATACCGGGTGATCTCAATTATTCCAATATGGTATATAATGTCGGCCATTTTGATTATAATTACATAACCTAAATAATTATAAATTATTCTATATTTTCTCTTTATTATTATTAATAATAAAAATATGTTGTTTTCTCTTTTTATGTATGTATATATTGAACCACCCCCACTATTTCTAATCAATATATTGATAACTCATAAAAAACAACATTTATCTGTATATATTTTTTTTTACTATCTATCTACCTATCTTTATCTATCAATAGATAGATAGAGTGAAGCATAATAAATTTGTTACAATACACAATAGAATTGATTTTCAATTCTAATTAATTAATTAATTAATTGCAACATTAATTAAGGCGACTATAATATCCGCCATTTTTGTTTATTTTTAGATAAAAATTGTCACCTGATTGTGATTATTTCCTGTTCTCTACACTATTATTATTATTATTATTATTTAATGATATCTATTTGAAAAATCTAGCAATTTCCGCAATATTTTTTATTGTATTGTTACAGTTTTGGAACAGAAAACATAACCTTAAATTTTTGGCCGATTTAGTAAAATGATAATAATGATGGTTATTATTATTATTATAACATTTTTATGTTAAAAACGGATTATTTCGTGTCCTTCATTCTGTTATTTTATATTATTGCGATAAAAATATATGTTGTTTTTTTTTTGTCGTGTTATTATTTTTTATGTAAATTACATGTATATTTTTTATTTTTGTTGTTGTTGTTGTTGTTGTTGATAATACCTCTAATTATTTTAAATAATGAAAGTAGACAAAAAAAAACAAAACAGGAAATAATATGTAATGTTGAAAATCGATTTATTGTTTTCAGGACAGCCTGTATACATGGTTTTATTGTTTTTTAATAATCATCATAGTTGGCTAAGAATTAATAATTATTGTCAATCTATAGTTTTATAATTAAGTAGAACGCTGATTTTATCATTTTTTATTATTATTATTATTATTTTTTTATTTTTATTGTTGTAAAATAACAATAGAAAATCAATTTTTTTTGAGGTTAATTACAACTAGCGCCCCCTAAATGGGGTGGCTATATACGAAATATAGACTCTAATAGTAGCTGTATTTTTGTTATTGTTTAAATAGAAAAACCGTTAATTTTATAACAAATTTCGTTAATTAATAACAAATATTTGCACAATTGTTTATTTAAAATGGTCATTCACATATTTATCTTCTAATAATAACACGAAAGTGTTAATCAATGTTCATTCGTTCGTTTGTACGATTTAGAGAATTTATTTTTATTTATGTAAAAAATGTTTTTTGTTATGTTGGTACTAGTGCCTGATGCAGCATGTTGGAGGACAACAGTATGGCCAAGGAACTACAAATTCACACCAAATATCGTCACCATTTGCACATATCGACCTTACAGTATTTCTTGAATTTTTAATTATTATTCAAAAATTAATTGTTGAATTATTTTAGCAACAAAGTGGTGGGAATACGATTAGTTCTCTTCGGCAATTTCGTAAAAAAGATGGTTTTATTGAGAAACAATTACAACAAGATTTGAATTTATCACAAACAAATCCAACAACAACAACAATTGCAGAAAATATAGCACGTGTTGCACCACATAATTATTATCCATCAAGAACAAATGACTATTATCGTTATCATCATCAACAATATAATGATTTCAAGTAAGTATAGTCATTAAGGACAGCCTGTATATTTCACATTTAAATTTTCATCAATATCACTATCTTTGTCTAATTTATACGTTTTATATATATTGTTGTTTCATTCTATAAATGTCATTTTTGATTTGGTTAATTGTAGCTCACGTTATAAAGATGTTTTACCACAAGTTAAATATTCAGAAATAGCAGAAACGGCAGCAACAACAACAACACAACAACAACATTGTTTAGATTTACCACCAACAACATTACAAAAATATAGAGATACAGAAATGATGGATATTTATAAAAATTATAATACACCACAACAACAACAACAAACTTACCCAACAGATCCGACAGCATTATTACAACATTATAATGTAAAAGAATCACAGGTAAGTAGATGGTAATTTGTTGTTATAAGGACTATTAACTCGCTTCATCATGTAGAAATGCTTGATTTTATATAAAAAAAAAGAAAAAACGCATACACCGTGACAATATTACAAGTTGAACGTATACTAACAACTTGAGCGATGTGCATTGTTGGTTGTATACATCGAGCGGTTTGTGTATTATTGGTTGTATACATTCGACATTTTGTGTATTATTGGTTGCGTTGATGTGAGATTTGTGTATTGATGGTTGTCTATATTAAGTCTAGTGGAGCGAGTTGATGGTTCTTGAGTTTTGTCTACCAAAAAAATGGCGTCTAATTTTGAGGTTATATTTGTTTTTGTTATATAGATCCATCATAATTATAAACCGACAGAATCTCAATATCAACAATACTCATCTAATCGATATAATATGCAAACAACAGCACAACAACAACAACAACAACAACAACAATGTCGTAAATATCAAACATCACCGCTTATACCGTCTGATAATGATTTTTTAACGAAATTACAACGAATTAATCCATCAATGGCTAGGAGTATAATGAATGAACATCATTTAATACGTGAACCACCACAATATCCACCACCACCACCACCACCATCATCATCAACAACATTAGAACAACATCGTCTTTA
>JAZBGY010000406.1:0-55951 GCA_037414755.1 Lydus trimaculatus | reverse complement strand
TCCAATTTTCTTTTGTAAGTCGTTTTTCTTCTATTTTATATTCCAAATTCAATATTTCATCAATAAATTTTAGGTAACAACAATATTTATACGAATTTTGATTGAATTATGGCAAACTTTACATGATCAAGCAAGGTATGGCTAGTATTGAATGTCAAGGATTTGTGTTTTATAATGACTTTGATTCGGCTAATTTGGGTAATGTTGAATATGTACCATCAGATGATATCACCACCACCACTCGTAGGTCCCTCAAAATATAAACAATCCCCTTTTTTTGTATATATACAATCAATTATAATTTCTAGCAATACCATTACCTAAATCTAGTACAAATAAAAAGAAATTAATCGAAAAACCTGATTATGAATTTAATTTATGGATAAAACGTGATTGTGCCAATACAGAATTTGAGAATGGTAATCGTACATGGTTCTATTTTGCAATGAAATCACCTATACCACAGATTTTAATCAAATTGAATTTAGTCGATTTACAACGACAAGGTAAAATGTATGGTCAAGGTATGGCGCCTGTATATCGTATAATACCTGGTAAAACACAATGGGAGAGAATTCGCGATAAACCCATATATAATGTGAATATAATCAAATTATTCCTACAAAATCACTAAATTATACAAAAATTTCAGACGATTGATGACATATTCACATTAAGCTTCAAATATAAAACACCAGATAATTTGAATTGTGTAACATATTTCGCCTTCACTTATCCATTTTCTTATGTTGATTTGCAAAAATTCTTAATCAATATTGATGCGAAATATTTGAATATACAACCACATAACCAGAATGATATTTATTATATGAGAGAACCAGTATGTCATTCATTACAAGGTAGAGAAATTACTTTAATAACAATCACATCATATCATGGTATTACAAATGAACGTGAAATACGTTTGAAGAATCTATTTCCAAATGGGAAAACCCATCGACCATTTAAATTTGTTGGAAAAAAGGTTGTTTAAATCAACGTTATAATTATATCGATTTTATTGTTAATATTGTTTGTTTTGTAGATAATTTTCGTTTCGGCACGTGTCCATCCAGGTGAAACGCCTGGTACATTCGTATTTAACGGTTTATTAAATATGTTATTAACACGTGATGATCCAATTGCAATACAATTAAGAAAATTGTATGTTTTCAAAATGATACCATTTTTAAATCCTGATGGTGTTGCATTAGGTTATTATCGTACAGATACACGTGGTGTTAATTTAAATCGTGTTTATTTAAATCCAAGTTTAACATTACATCCACCAATTTATGCAGCTAGATCATTAATACGTTATTATCATTATGGTTATGAAAAAGATGATATTATCAATAAATGTAAAAATTGTTTATTATTACAAGATGGTATACAAAGTGATAATGCAATTAGTACAAAAGTATCAACAATGAGTTTGGAAGAAAATCAAATTGCTAATAATTTATTAAATTGTTTTAAATGTAAATCGACTTATCAGATAATGGTCTGTATGAGTAAAGACGGACAATATTTTAACAATTTTAAACAAATATCTTCATTATACACAGCATGAGTTACATCAGGGCCGTATCTAGAAGAAAATTTCGGGGAGAGTTTGAAAAATCTATCATTCGCTACTTTCCTCTTCATTAAATACCGATTTAGATATACTTTATTTAGCATTGGGGGTCAAACCACCCAAAACCCCCCCAGGTACAGAGTCCTGAGTTACATTTAACATTTGTTTGGTTGATGATCTTTCTCTTGTCCTTCCAAAAGGTCGCAATTTGTTAGAATAATTTCGTTTATCTTTAATTTCTGATTCCCAACTTAGCATAATTTGTGACTCATTCTACTGAACTTTAACGTATAAAGAACATAGGGTTGATTTACGGCAGAGTCGATCTTTAGTTGGACGTAAGGAAGGGAAGCGGAACCTAGCCTTACGATTTTTTACTAATTAGTTGAACTCTGATCATTATCATAATGCATGCTGTCAAGAAATCTTCAGCAGTATATTTAGAAATATAGCAGCCATCAAGGACCTACTCTGAGAGAGAGAGAGAGAGAGAGAGAGAGAGAATTTGTGTTTTAGCTGCAATTCTAGTTGAACATTGTAGGCCAAAAAAGCATCTCTTATAAAAGGTTTCACCTGCCACAATTTACAAAGGACCAAACTTTGAAGCATATGGTTGCTGTTTTAACGTTTCCTGCTCATTCAGCTTTAAATTACTTAGATTGGAGCGGTAGAACACTAACTAGTTGTTTTCCAAAAATAAGGATCTCCTATGAGGATGAAATTTGCCAAAATAGAGGTAGTCATCCACATTATTTTACAAAGAAAATGTAGTATCCTTGAAATAACTACTCTGCTAAGTGTGGCTTAACGAAGTTGATTTTCATCGGAATATAGCTTTAAGAAGGTACATTTTGCGTATCATTGATAAAATGAAAAATTGCATTGAGTTAGAAAATAAGGAAATTGTATCGTTGAGAAGTCAACAGAAAGGAAAAAGACGAAGAGACTTCATTCGGATGTTAGCAAAAGAAAGAATTTTTGAACGGTATTGGAATACAATCTACTAAGGATGGAGCATTGGTAATGATTAGACTTTCTTTGGTAGATAGCTGAGTAACTCAAAGTGAAGGTCTAATAGCCTAATCAATTTTGTATTTTTGGAATCAATTGGGCCGATTTGCAGAAAGTGTCCAAAGCCTCTTTCGGAAATTTGGCAGTACTAGTGACCATGGACTCCGAATCCCTATGTTAGACAACGGTAGAGTTTAGTACAGAGCAATTTTTAAAGACAGAGAATAGAGTGGTGGCTTGTTTCTGTCTAACTTTATGAGCATAGTTGCGAGGTTGATAACTGGTAACGTGCGAACTCACGATAAGTTAGAAAAAACACTTTAATAGTGGTAGGGTACGCTCCCCCCAAGGAGGCCTTCTATTATAGTCACAGTGACTTGTGGTTTCACAACTTATAACTCGTATTGTGTTTGGAACCGTACTGCATTTCAGACTGGAAGATCTTTTGTGTCTCCGCTTCTGATCCTAAAATAGTGTTTTTTTATCTTCCCTACACATATCTCTTTGTTTAAGTATCCAAAAAATCAGTCCTCTTAATAGCTCCAAGAGTTTTGGAATTTTTTAACGCCCTGCGGTGGCATATCCTACATAGAGGATCTCCTAACAGTCCTAAGACTGATTCTATGGCGGTACTTTATTAGTTTTGCTATAGATCGTCTAGCTAGAGATGGGCGGATATTACCATATAAAAATACATGGATCTCATGGAAGCTAGTCTGCATACCTGCATTTTGATGCCGTTATCCTTTTAGAATTATAAATTGTAAGAAAACTCGTGTTTCATATATCAAATCAAATGAGACTGGGCTTGTATAATGAAGTATTTCACATTTTTAAAATAAGCAACAATCCTCCGTCTCTTTACTCATAAGATCCCATTTACCTACTTTTGAATTGTTTAAAAATTGATTTAAACAATTCTAGGTGATGTTTGTGGTAAATTAGATGAAATTTGTAATTTTGATACAACAAATCAACAACAACAACAACAACAACAAATTTTATTAAACAATAATCAAAGTCATAATTTAAATTTAGATGATAATGGTAATGAATCTGGTCTATTTTTATATTTAGATCTACATGGGCATGCATCGAAAAAGGGCATTTTTATGTATGGTAATCATTTTAATGATTTAGATCGTAATGTTGAATGTTTATTATTACCAAAATTAATGAGCATCAATAATGCAAATTTCCATTTTACTGCTTGTAATTTTACTGAAAAAAATATGTACACAAAGTAGGAATTTCAATAATTTTTTTTTTTTAATAATTTCTTACAAAAACATTTTTATATTTATTTAGAGATAAAAGGGATGGAATGAGTCGTGAAGGATCCGGACGTGTAGCTGTATTAAAATTAACCGGATTAACTCGAAGTTATACATTAGAATGTAATTATAATACAGGAAGATTGGTCAATATCTTGCCACCATCGATTCGTGAATTACATACGAAAATTCCTGTTGTTATTGTACCACCGAAATATAATCCACAAGTTTTCGAAGAGGTATTTTTTTTTTTTGCTAATTACTCTTCTATGATTGTAATTTTTGTTTGTTTGTTTGTTTGGTTTTGCTTTATATTTTAATAATTTAGGTTGGAAGATCATTGGGTGCTTCAATTTTAGATTTAACTAATCAGAATCCTTGTACAAGAGTAACAAATTCTGAATATCATTCATTAAATGGTTTACGTGAACGTTTACGTGAATCCTGTGCCAAAGACATAAATGATTATCAAATTATTGGTGAGAAAAAGAAGAAGAAACGTAATAACAACAATAATTCACAGGTAGGCCTAAAAGCCGTCGCGTATTTCATTCAATTTTAATTAATTCAAACTGTTACTCTTTCTTTATTTTTATTTTTTTTTAATTTTTGAATTAAATCCAAAATCAAAATTGTCGACTCGTATTGTATATAAAATTATGATTTTATATAAAAGTATGTTTTTAATTAAAAGATTTTTACACCTTTTTATTTTGGAACTTTCTTTATTAAGTAATTTATTGGTTTATTCCCTTGGAAAATATACAGAGTTGGTGGTCCGCCTTCCAGGTAATCAAGAATAGAAGAAAAGTTTCAATAACGTATACGGCGACGCTTCAGTTGTATGTTTAGTGCAAAAAGAAAGACAGCAACTTGTCTGTAAATTGGAGAAACGAATGCCAACTTTTAGGGATATCGTAAAGGCGCGTCACCACACGGACACATTTAACCGACAACATGCTGCCGGTATGAAATTTGTCAAGTGGGTAGTAGCGCAAGTCAACAGTTTTGAGAGCTACCCACGTGTTCGAGCAACACAGTCAATCTGTTCCATGCGAGAGCGGTAAATGTGTCCCGTGTAGACGTGTTTTATGGTTAGTTAGTTTGTTGCATAGCAAATAATTGTGAAAGACTCATAATTCTTGGTGTTTTGGTTATAATTGAGCACTATATGAAATATAAAACCCTAAAATATAAGAAAAGGGCAGTATCGGTTATACATATTTATCTTTTATTAATAAAACACAATAAAATAAACTGCATCACAAGTCGGATCAGCTGATGTATGCTGCCAACTACGGGAAACAAAACACACAGGGGACACACAATTAAAACGCAAACGTGCGGTGGCGTGTATCCCAGTGTAGACAGTGCTCGCAAACGTGTGGCAACGCTTGCACCATGTTGCCGGCTAAATGTGTCCCCGTGGAGATGCGCCTTAATAGTAGCGAGAGACGCTATAGAATGTTATCGATATGTGAAATACGATTATAATTTCTTTAATTTGATGCCCAATAACAGAAGGAAAAGAATTCGAAATTTGACTTTCAGTGTTATTTATGTCAGCTTGATTTGAAGTCGATTCACACAGAAGTCAAAGGGTGTATTCAAATTAAACTCAGATTGAGCAATTCACAATAGAAATACAAGCGATTTTGACCGGCTCTGTCCATTTATGAGACATACGAACATATTAATATTTCAATTCGTCGTCAACAAGTTAGCGGTTTAGAGTGAAAAATTCTTGGCGCTTCTAAAGTATTTGGTGTCGTTGTTTTATGACAGCATTCTCCTCTTCTTCCAACATAAATACAGTTTTCATTAGCGAGTGTATGTATACTTGGAAAACGGTACAATCAAAAATACGAGTGGTCAACTCAGATGGGAAACTGACGACTGTCTCTTAATTGTCAAATGCGTTAATTGATAGAATATTCTATAGCGTTAATTGCCTCACTGTCATTACGATATTTGTACAAGTTGATATTCGTTTCTCCTATTTACAAGCAAACAGTTGTTTTACTAATTGCACCAACATACTACTGACAAGGAAGGTTAGGTAGGTGTCCCTCTCCGATTTTATTCGTTTTCACATATGTTGTAGTACTTAAAAAAATAAGCGATCGGTATTTTTTTATATCTGCGGAAATTTGGTTTTAGGGGGGTGAAACACCCATTTAAAAATATAAAATGGGACCGAATTAATTGGAATTTTCCATAGACATTTTGGATTTTCATAAAATATAATGAGTGTAAAATATTATTTGTCGTGAAAAATCTGATTTAGAGTACTTTTTCGGGGGGACTTGTTTCTTAAGGGTGAACTACCCTCTTGTTGATTTTTTTTTCGGCATTTAAAACAGAGGTACATGAGTTATTAGAAAGTCCGTAGATACTTGAAAGATGGCCAATTTTTGTTTTGTCTGATCACGTACTTATTTTTTGTGAAAACAACCCCTAAACGTCAGAAGTCGAATAATTACCGACAATTTCGTTCAACAAGAGGGTAGTTCACCCTTAAAAAGTACTTTACATCAGACTTTCCATGACAAATAATATTTTACATCCATTAAATTTGATGAAAATCCAACATTTCTATGGAAAATTCCAATTAATCGGTCACACTTTAAATTCTTTGAGTGGATGTTTCACCCCTTAAAACCAAATTTCTGCAGATATAAAAAAATACGGATCGCTTATTTTTTTGAGTACTTCAAGATATGTGAAAACGAACAAAATCGGAGGGGGACACCTACCTAACCTTCCTTGTGAGCTGTTACCGTATAGGTTATTGAAACTTTTATTTCTATTTTTTCTCTACAATATCGGAGATCTTGATCATTTGGAACACTTTGACCACTTGGGGTAGGGGAAGGGGTTATACAACAAAACAAAAAAAAAAATAGTTGGCAGAATTGTATTGCTGCAGGGGAAAACAACATCACATGTTGGATATATGAAACAAAGATCATCAACTGGTAAAATTGTAACATCACGAAAACCATTAAATAAACAAAGACCGAATACAGTACCTGTTGAACGTAAAGAAAATATAATTATACGTCCATCAAATAATACACAACCGAGTTGTTCACATCATACAACAGATCATCATCATCATCATCATCGATTAAAATCATCTGGTTTACGTAATACAAATAAAAATTTGGTTATACGTGGTAATAAAACAAAAACCCATCATAAATTATCAATGCAAATTAAACCGAAATTAATACGTAAAACAAAAAGTGCTATATTATTAGCACCACCACCAGTACCACAACCACCACCACCACCACCACAGAAATCATCGCTTAATACAAAAAAATCAACAAAACATCATCAGAGTTTTCAGGTTTTAAAATTGAATCAAATCAATGAGGAACGTTTAAAATTACGTGAAATACGTAATGAGAAAACAATATTAACACCATCTGAAACAAATGAAGATTTAAAATTATGGAAAACAACAACGAATCTAGAGATTATTGGAAAGAAAAAGACAAACATGTCGTTTACAATAAATAAAATCAATAATAATAATAATAATAATAGTGAGGCTGGACCAAGTAAAGATTCCGAATTTCTAACACATAATTTTGCGAAAAGTTCAAACTTTTCAAAGACAAAATATAAAAAACATTTATTAAGAAGATTGGCTAGTACTGGTGATGCTGGTAGTAAAGTTGATAAAAGCAAGAAACGCAAGAAACTTAAATCGAAATAAATTGGCGTTAGTGATACTTATTTGTGATGATTTTTCTTCTCATTTGTTTTTTTGTTTGTTTGTTTTGTTTTGTAAATTTGCACATAGAATTTGTTGAATATCCCTCCAATTTTATTTCGAGTTGATGATAACGAATCTGGTTACGAAATTTGCAATTATTTAATAATGTGTGAAAATAAATTATGTATCATTGAACAAACAATATAAATAAAATCTGTACAATTACCAGTTTTATTCAACAATTTACATTACTATATATATATGTATATAATACATAATTTCATTTAGATTATTTTGGGATTCCTAATTCTTCATCGGTCCATTTGCTTGGATCTGGATATGGGAATTCACCCTGCAAAATAAAAATCAACAATTCAGTCTCTTTATAAGAGAAACAAAAAACAGTGTTTCATTACAGTGATGTGATGTGGTTCGGTCCATAGATGCCATAAAATCCACCACCAAGCTACACCCTGCACAACTTCAGCAATTGTATAGATTGCCTTTGTTGGTTGTGGTGGTAATGTACGATAGGCAAAACTAGAAATTGCTAAATTACATAACATAACCTCAATTTACATTTTTTTTTTCTATTTACCTTCCGGAGAATCTTTGGAATTCTAATGATTTATTAGTGGGTGTTTTTAGGAATTTTGCTAATTTTAATGCTGGGATAGCTCTAGAAATCAACATTTTCTTTTTTCGTTCTTAATTACAATCAAAACTGAAATTGTCAAATATTTGACAAGTGACAGTTAAAAGCGATGTTGCCAAGTGTATCCCCACAAAAGCGTTATTACTCTACAGTCTACACCATAACTGGAATGGCTGCGTAAATAGACAAGGTCGAAACCATAAAGAACAGACGATTTGGGACTCTTCATCGCTTTTTAGTCTTGAACACTATGTTGTTCATGGTTGCAGAAATATACGAGGGTCAACTTATGGTCACTCACATTGTATTTCTCCATTATTTAATTTATTTGAAATTTTTAGTTTAATTTTGGCGCTTCAAAATTGTGAAGCAATGCATTGTGGTCTCACACACTGTAGAGCGTGAAAGGGTACTCAAACATTGGACATTCGGGGATAATAAACAAACGATTTGAGCGCCCAGAGTACCCAAATGGCGATTTATGAGCAATAAAGAAACACGCCTAAAGTTGATTTGCTTGGAACGTAATAGGTGGGCACACCCGAGCGCACTTTTTGAAGGATCTGGTCCTATGAATCAGATCCCACGATCCGCCAAGGACTTGATCCGCCGGACCAGATCCTTTACGGTGCCCACTAACGGAGAACTGATAAATCTGGCGGATCAGCGGATCAAGTCCGATTGCGGACCTGATCTCTCCGTGTGTGGCGCATAAATCCGTCGTTTTTTGAAGGATTTGGTCCGTGGGATCAGATCCGTCGATCCTTTGAACATGTTTAAAAGATCTACGGATTTCTATAGCGGTTTGTTTAGAACGCATTACCATGCCCACGTCACGCTTGCAAGGGATCAGATCCGCCCGTAGTTTTGTAACAGTGAACCAGATCCGTCGGATCAAGTTCAACGGATCGGTCCTAAGGACCCGATCCTACAGTCAGCTTCAACACACACGGTCGGATATTTTAGCGGATTTGGTCCGGAGCGGACCAGATCCTTTAAAAAGTCCGCTCGTGTGTGCCCACCTAATGCCATATAGCAATCCTGTCAACACTGACGTCACACTTGCGCAGTCTATTGGAACGAAATTCCGACACAGTGTATATCCTACTGCACTGTGCGAATTGGGGAGTTGCACAGGAGAGGCCAAATATTGGGATGGTCAGTGGTCTGTGTATATAAAATGGAAACTCTATTGACTTGAGAGACTGAAGGAAATTGTTCTTTTATCAAAGGGGCGGCCACATTTCGTATGGTATATGGGCCCCACTGTTTCGACTATATGTATAGAGCATCTTAGCAAATGGATTCCTACTAGCACCCTATCAATCAATGACGGAAAGAAAATGAGATTAACACCTATATTTTTCTATAAGAAATTCAAAGGAATATTGCGAACGTGTTGATTACCGGACGGTTGATTTAGCCATTGTTTCGTGTTAAATATCTTGTGAGCTATCCTACTGTTTATTTTGTTTATTATATTTTTTCTTAGCGTAGCCTGTATATTCGTCAACAATGAAAGTATTGAAAAGACTCAATTTTTTATCGGTAGATCTACTGAAAAACTGCCAGACTTGACACAGTTCCACCTACTAGTTCTATTTGTGGAATTTTATTTATAGAAATTAATCATGTTGGTCAGACTGATTGTTTAATGGTGGTGTGAGTTTTATAAATTTTTTTCCCAATTCCTTTTAATAAACAAATCGTTAAAAATGGCACAAATCTCTGCTACCGAACAACCGAATATGAAACAAATCGATCTAACAACATTATCAATCCAACAATTATCAACATTAAAACAACAATTAGATCAGGTTGGTGAACATAACCTATAAATATATACAGCCGGTATTTGAAATTGTTGAAAATTTCAGGAATTATCATTATTTCAAGAATCATTAACATCATTAAAAGTGGCACAAACGAAATTTCAAAATTCTGGTGAAACATTAGATAAAATCACACCGGAATCGGAAGGCAAAGATATTTTAGTGCCACTAACAGGTTCTGTATCCTTTTTTGGTAAATTCATTTGTGAATTCTTTTAAGTTACAAAATTACACCTTAATAAACGATAGATGTACGTTCCTGGGAAATTACATGATACCAACAATGTTATAATAGATATAGGAACAAGATATTACGCCGAAAAAGATCTAACTGCTGCTAAAGATTATTTTAAACGTAAAACTCAATTTGTTACCGAACAGATGGAGAAAATTCAAGTTTTAGGTATGGAAAAGAGTAAAATTAGGGATGCTGTTGTTGAAATAGTTGAAATGAAATTACAACAGCAACAACAACAACAACAATAACGGAAATATTTCGCTTTTGGCTCCACTCTTTTGTTAATTTATTTGCAATAAAAAAAGGCGTAATAAACAGACATATTTATAACAAGTATTTTATTGTGCACTAAATTTTCTTGTTATAATAATAGTAATAATATACAAAGGATCTTGCTTTCACAGTCTACAGATTTTTATTTGTTGTTGTACAGATTTATACAATAGAAAGTATCAAAACATTCTGCAGAATTGGTGAAATTGTAGAAAAAGAGAAGGTGTCTTGTTTTGATTCGTTTGTTTGTAGAAACATACAGCAAAACAGCAACTTTTCCAGCATCACAAAACTAACAAAGATTTATATGTACACAGACATTTTTATAACGGAATTTTTCTTTCTATAATCTGTAACAAAACTTTGATAACAAACAACTACCAAATTGACATAAAATAGGCTCTTATGAAGGAGAGTCTCTTTTTTAGATATGTTGAAGTAGAAATTCTCAATTTCAACTAAACATGTTTGCAACAAATAAATATTTGCTAAAATTTTTCGACAATTCACAGTTTGTATTTTATTTATTTTCCATATTGCTTTCGAAATATTCTTTTGTTGTTTATTGATTTTACGTTTGTATTAAAAATAATAGAAAAATAAACAAAATCGGACCTGTAAATACAATTTTTAATTATTAGTTTGTTTAATTATTGTTTAAAATTGGGTAATTACCGGAATTACAACCAACACCATTGGTCCTACTTGGTTTATTATTGTTATTATTATTAAAATTTTCAATTTTATCCATAAATTGATAAGTTGCATTGAATCCAGTACCATCGAGACGATCATTCGATCGGAATGTTACCCTGAAAAATTGTCGATCCGATTCAATATCGAATTCTTTTAGTTGACCACAATGTCTCGAATATTTTCGATCTCTAGCCATAAAATTGGAGAATTCGACATAATCACTAGCTGAAATTGCTTCACATCTACCACATACCATCAACAAAAAAAATAAATGTTAAGATTGAGTTTGTAATGGATTTTTTGTTGTTGGTGGTGGTGATACTTACGGCAATACTCCTTCCACATCGAAATAGTTGAAATGTAAATGGACCTTTTCTTTTTGGTTACCGTGGAAGAAATAATGACATTCTGTATCTCTGGGATAAAAACCAGGATAATTGGGACTATAGAAAAATCCATTTTTAGATTCATTGCTATTAAATACGAAGGCACATGGGTAATCTGGTAATTGTGTACCAGTTTTAATTCCAAAATCTGTTAAAAATAAATTGTAAAAAAACATAATTTGATTGATCAGTAAATTTTAGGAGGTGGAAACTCGATTTTGATAATTTTTGGTGTATTTAGATAGAGGAATTAATTCTAGGTGACAAGTGTTTTGCACTTGGTGCCCATTCTAAAGCTTAAGGTAGAAAATGGGGGTTGAAGTTTACCCTGCAAAATCAGTTATATCTGCAGAATAGCTTAATATTTTTTCATGATTCAAAAATTAAATAGTAGAGGCCTCCAGTGACTATAAACAAATTTTATTTGGGCGTGGTACTATGAGGAATTAGACAGCATGATTTTTAGTTCTTTAGCCCCTTCCCTATGGCTGTCAGTTTAGAAACCGGGAAATAGCAAACACCAAAAGTTACTACTACTTTTTTTTTTAATTTTTCTCATAATTAATGATTAGGAGCCGGATCAGTCAGGCGAAGATTTCTTCCTAAAGTAGTTGGCATGTTTATCCCAATCATTACATGGTATTTTTTGCTTCTAGAGATGATTTTGCATTCAAGACAAAGAGTTCAAAAGGCAAAACCAAAACAGTTTTTGAGTAAATGAGCCAAGGCCTTTTCAATGTTTTTCCATTAACGAACCCCCAGTACAAAAATTTTAGAATAAAATGCATCTTGCTGTCATCTAAAGAAAAATTCGTAGCGATAAGCTCTTTTTTCCAAGCATATTATGAAACAATTCGAATAAGATAATCTTTTGCTTCTTTCTTCACTTCTCCTCTTAATATTTTGTTTTACCTATTTTTATCCAGATAAATGTTGCTCTTTTTTTAGTTAGAATAGGTGCAGGGGCACAGATCACACACTTCTAATCCCGGCTCTGACTAGAGATGAAACATTTATTAAGGAATGTAACTTTAGGGATGAATTACGATCAAATAGATTTCTATTAAGTTTCAATTTACTGTTTTGAGTAATATTGAACGTAATTTCGACTGATGTATTTTTCACGATCTTTCATCCCTCTTCACCAAAAATATGGAAAATTCTTAAAACAAGAAACGTTTCTTTTTATATTCAATGACATGGAAATTGCAACACCAAGAAGAGGTAGGAACTTTTTAACCAAAATTTTAAAGGAAAATAACAAAAAATAACCTGCTGCAGCAAGTTCCTCAGTCTTCACCACATAATGTCCCAAACATATTCGATGGGCGAAAGATCGGGAAATTGGGGTGCCCATGGCAGGAGATTGACATTACCCTCTGCAAATCGGTCCATAGAACGTCTTACAATTTGAGGACGGGCATTATCCTGTTGTAAAAGTGAGTCTTCCAATTGCTCAAGAAACGGAACAATATGGGGTTCTACCACCTCATTCAGATATAGCTGGGCGTTCATATGGCCTCGGAGGAATACCAAAGAAGACCTACTCCCATAAGTTATAGCATCCCATACCATAATCTGCACAGTTTGGTCACAGGCCTAGCAACAGAAAATTTAACATTGCGACGTTTCGCAAACCATAGTCTGATCCTCTTACATCCATAATGCATCCCGAAACAGAACCGGGATTCATCACTGAACACCACCTTATGTCACTCTAGGTTCCAGTGCAGATACGATTGCAAGCCGAAAGCTTTGATTCTGTGGTAAACCGTTCGAAGAACTACAGAATAGATCTTTTATTGCCATAAGACGAAGATAGCGGTCCTCCACCTCATTTGTTCTTTTTTGCCCCCCGATTCCTCTTCTGCGACGTTCTTGACCTTCCCTAGCCCATGCCTGATAGCAGCGCATGATGGTGGATTGGTTCCGGTTTAGGCGATTTGCAATTTCTCTAAAAGAAAAACCACTTTCGCGCAATACAAACCAACAATACGACCTTTGTCGACTTCACTTAATTGGCGGTAATCTCCACTTTGACGCACTCTAGGCATGATGACATTGTCTTAACCTAACTTTAATAATCGGTAGGGCCATACCGGTCTATTCCGATTGAATAACACCCTGCTTATTGCCCCACTCACAAATAAGACGGATAAAATTCATCGATGTAATACAGTAGCCACTAGGAGCTGGTTTAAGGTGAATATGCTGGATGTCAGGTTTCAGCTTTCACAGAGGAAGAGTTCTGAATCGGGCAGGGCCTCTTCAGTACACTGTGAGAGACGGGTCTGGATGGAGAAGTCCTTAACCCTGGCTTTGCTAGAAAATACGCACAGCAGGTTGCAGCGGTATTGCTTTCAAAAGTTAACAATAAAGTAGATGATTGTACAAATTAGTTTTTAAATTATCAAGAAATATTCAGTCGTTTTGGAAATATCTGGAGAAAACTGATTTTGCAGAATGAACTTCAACTGCCATTTTCTCTTAATAAGACGGAGCACGAACCGCGACCTTTAGAACGAGCTGCTCTATCTATATACCCAAAATCATTGAAATCTGGAGTTTCCACCTAGCAACATATATTCATAATCAACTACTAACTTTCTGTAAAACTATATGTAGCTTTAAATCCTCTAGAATAACGTGATGCAAAGAGACCTTGGAATTCTAGTTTGAGTCTAGGACCGTTGGACATGACAGGCTTTGGTAATGTACTGCCACAAAAGCTATCGATCTTCTCCATTCTACCATCGATATGAACGAAAGCCATTAAAGAATCCTGATTTTCGCATCTATATATTGGATAATAATTATCAGATAATTGAAACAGAAAAACATGTATTTTGTTTAGAAAAAGACACGTAACTCTTTACTATTCTCTGGCGATCGATATAAATTAAAATCTTGGAAGACAACTTGAACCCTTTCCTTACCACGTCCTTGAAACTCATATCTACATGTTGTCCGTGATGGATATGGAGCAGGGTATGATGGACTTGATATTGTACCATTCTTGCTTGTATCACTGCTTATTATCACATCACAACTTGATCCTAGAAAAAAGAAGTCGAAATTAAAATAAAACTCACACACTAGTGCTCCAAACTACATTAATAAAGCGGACTTGATGAAAATTTAAAAAAAATCACCCGGCGCATCCACCATTTGTGGTCATAAGTTTGCTCTGATTGTAATCCTTCAAAAAAAAGATCATTTAATATTTTTATTTATTTAAATTTACATCAAGCAACTGAGGTTTGATGATAATTTAAACCACCGTAGTCTGTGATATGACGTTCTATGGGACAATAAATTAGATTAGGGACAACTGCTGATGGCAACAGTACTATTTAAAAATTCCATTTTACAATTCTGATTTTGTTTCCATTTTTTTTTTTTTAGTGTGGTTAACGAAAGATGAAAGCCTCCTTTCTATTATTACCACCTTCAATTTTCTAGTCAAATATATAGACCGTTAACGTCTTAATTAATTGAATTAATCAAACTAGATGCGACAAACGAAATAGAGTTCAAAGTAATAATTTAATAGAAACTTAAATAACTAGTGAAGGCACCGACAAGGGTATGGATGATTTAATTATTAAGATTTTCTTGAAATGTATTGTATGTGATTTGTGCTGTTGTAATAGCCGCCCTGAAGGCTACGCGTCTAGAAAGCTTTCAATATCCCTTTTTCCATTTCAAAGCTCGTTAAAAGTAAAAAGATGAAGACATAACAAGCTAGTCAGGTCAATTCGATGTATCAATAGATAGAAATGGACGTTGATATCTATCTAAAAGTAATTTATCTTACCGAAATATAATTCAACAAAATAGTGATTTCTATCATTTTTCTATCAGGATATATAACACACAATAGCGACAATCGTTTATATGAATGAAACTTACAGATTTTTTAATTAAACCAACAATTGTATTTGTTGATGAATAAACGTTTCTATTTCTATTTTACGAAATGAAAGCAATAACAACTCGCGTACTTTGAAATCAAATCAATTTTGTATAGAATTCCGATGTTCTCTATACAATATTCAAATAGATTTATTACCAGAAATTTTGCGAAACTCCTACATACATTTGTAGTAGAAATATTTCCACCTGAGGCTCAATTTATGGCAAACAATTTTCCAACATAAATTACGATTTTATATTAAGAAAAACAATGATTTAATATGGTTAAAGATGAAGTGATTTCTGAGAAATGTAAAGCGGTTGGCTGAAGAAAATTCATCGTTTAAGTCAGGAAATCAAAAGTTGACGGAAATTAGAATTGGCGGTCGATAGAAACAGATTTATAATTTTCATTAAATACAAAAAAATTCAATTTTAGTTTTTTTCGCGGTAATAGTTGTAATAAGCGGGATTTATACCGGTTGGTAGGATTAAATTGAAAATTCTCTCCATTATATTATGATTTATAAAATCGAGAAAAATGGTGTTCCAACTGAGATCAATTTCAATTTATTTTAATAATACCAACAAATGTTGATAAATAGTCGGACACGATTCTCTATCTTTTTTGTCATTATTCTTGGTTTGTTCGTTAACATTTTATATTCTTTTCAACAGTATAATTCATCAAAATATTCAGTAATTTTACATAAAAATGTGCACAATGGAAATAGATTGAATGCAGATGTTCCAAGCATAATTCTACAGAAATTACAGATTAACATGCACAATCTTTATATTAAAAGACAAAGATTTACAAAAGAGACCTTTATTACGTTCCCGCATCTCATAAGCTTGATCCTTTCCAATTAACATTAATATTAATGATATTAACAGGAACCACA
Source organism: Lydus trimaculatus (assembly GCA_037414755.1). Classification (NCBI taxonomy): domain Eukaryota; kingdom Metazoa; phylum Arthropoda; class Insecta; order Coleoptera; family Meloidae; genus Lydus; species Lydus trimaculatus. The sequence goes on along the minus strand of JAZBGY010000406.1, from coordinate 39,460 downwards.
CACAGGTTGTTTGAAGAAATCGCGACATTTTTGATGAAATTTCGTTTTTTGGTTGAACTTTTTGAATAATACAGAAACCCGCCGCCACACTACAACTTGTTTACAGTAGTACTATACACATCCTTTGCAGGATAAGAACAGTCCTGTCTATATAGTGAGTGGCAATATAGTTTCACGTTTGTCATGCGCATTTATCTTTACAGACTCTATTTTCTCTTGAATAAATGAAAAGGTAGGATACTCTGTAAAATACCTAGTTACCAACACACTAATGAGACTTTATTTAAAAGCAACTTGAAATTAGTCTGGGAAATTAGGTTGCAACCCATAAATCGCGTAAACGATTGTTGTAATTTTAACTGAAACTTTATCGATCTATTTTATCTAACATACTATACATTGTAATAAAGTATCTTTACAAATCTAGTATTAGTGTGTAAATTTTCAATTAAACAGTACAGAACAATAAAATCTTTGATTAGGGAGATTTCCCATTGAGAACACAACAATATATGAACAACAATGTAGTAGTAGTATTATATTACTCTAGTGTGTACATTGTGTGTAGTTGAGTGTAAATCAAGTTTACATATTTAATAGTATTCATGTTGTACCGTTGTGCATAATTCAAAATCTCAAAAGGCATCTTGTAGCTTTTTGCAATGCGCCAAAAATCGTACTCTAAAAGTATAGATGTACATATCGCCAACTTAATAGAAAAAGTAGCTGAATCAATATAAATTGAATAAATCACACGATATGAAAAGCATCTGGTAATTCCTGCTTATTCGATCCAAAATGAAAAGTCAAATATTTTCATTTGTGTATTGTACTGTAACGGTAAACTTAATTTCCTTTTCTATGAATGTAGCAATGGCACAATACAAAGTTAATTGAATTCAGCATTTAGAATGTTGCGGATATTTTTAAAATTTTGGTTGAAAACGATTGAAACAATAAATAGTAACCGATCCCAGACAAGGGATTATTAGGATACAGATTACAATGTCCGTCTCGATTTGCATGTATTTCACTATTTTGTTATTCACTAGTTTCAAATTATTCACCAGCTTCTAAGTCGGTTTCTTCTACATTCGTACAGTTTATAACAATTCTAGTCTTTACAATGCTCTTCTCACAATTGGAACTATACATCATCTAAGCATTGATTTTTTGAGTTTTATGATATTTACGTTGCGCTACTGATTGTTCTCATACACACGTACATTAAAATTCTTCTCATAAACTAGCTATCATCCTTCCGTCATGTTTGTTTAGCATTCGTGAGGACTTTACGTATTTGGCACTTTGTTGATCTTCGTCGATAAACGAAAGTCTATATATAACTACAATAGTGTTATTCGTTTTTATTGCACTTCCATGATTAACATAACATCTTCAATCGGATTTTTTGATAACGTTTGCTTATACGTCAAGACACGATGGCGTTTCTCTTATATTTACAGTTGTGCTTAGCGTTTCAAGTTCAATATTGGAAAGTATACGTCAGAGAGATATTCTTTGTAGAAACTGTTGCCCATATGTATTTTGTATTCTGATTCGGTATTCCACTATTGGAAGTGTTTCTTTAACAACCGGTATCGATATTTCAAATTTTATCATCACTCTGTCTATACAAGGCCTGGTTACGAGGTATCACATGCGTGTTAAAAGCCCAAAAGTGGAAATCAAAAACTGTTAAAAAGCTGAAAATATTATAGTGCGGAATAACAACAAGATTACATTGAAATTGTAATTCTTGTCGGTTTTACACAGACGGTGTTACTTTTATACAATGTTACAGCAAATGTAACACACTATAGTGTGTAAAAGGTTTGGATTAATTTATAAGGACGTTGATGTAATACAGGCGTTTCTCTCTATTATCCTGTTGACTGTATCTATTCAAGTATGCAAATCATACAGCCTTATTATCTTGGTTACACCTATTAATATTATCTTCATGATTTCATCACTAATTTTTCGTGAGAGTTAATTAAAAACAAGAGAGCAGGATATTTAATTGTTGTAATATTGAAAATGCAGTGTCGATAATTGAGGACTGGAATACGTTCCCTAGTTGGACTTTTCTATTTCGAGGGGTTACTGTTGCATTGTATAAACACTATTTATGTGGAATAGCTATTTTAATTAAATTCCACACATGTTTATAAATTTCTATAATCTTTGTACTATCACCAAATAAACCGGGCTGCTTTAAATCTGTTTTGTCAATATATTCAAATTTTTTAAAGCTCAAGATGTTATCGCGTTCGTGCCTTGATTTATTTCATCTTAGAAGCTGATCCTTTATAAGATTTTCTGAGGTATAAACAGTTTTTCCAACTTAGAAAGTAGGTTCCTCTTTATTTATATCGAATGTTTAATTTTTCGGAAGAGTTAATTTCCTATCTTTTTTTTAATCCAAATTATTCACAATTTTAAGGAGTATTACGTGGTAATTTATGTCATAAAGTTATTCCAAACACAATATGTAGGTCAAATTTCCATGAACATGGTATCATTTAACATTGTAGCTCTATCGTTCTCGTATTCATTATCATTGTTTACAACTTAAGAGTAGAAATGTCAGACTTCCAAACAAGTGACACACAAAGATCAAGTGATAGTCCACTGAGTTATTTAAAGACCAACCGATTTGTGATTGTTTTTTATGATAAGAAGATTAAAACTGCTAACTTTACTTTTATTTAGTATTTTTAGAAGTTGACTTCTTGTCAAAACGTGGCGATGAAATGTAAATAAGACTGACAGGTATTATGAGGATTTAAATTAAAATCTGTCCTGGAATTGTGTCGTTTATTTCACAGATTACATGCTGTATTATATGCCAAAAACGCTTTCATAGCTGTTCTGACGCAATAATGTACACAATTTATATACGTTTCTATATGATTTCCTGTTTGCTTCCTGTCACAGCAACACACAATATAAACATTATCAATATTGAAGAAAAGACAAAGAATTATCAATTGAAATTAATAATACGCAAATAAAAATGAAGGAAAATAAATTATAGGAATTATTGATTTAAAGCTTCGATCAGTGAAACTTTTATCACCATATGGTGTCGAAATTTATTATTACGTTCCCTTCCTACGCTCTCTCCTAATCCTAAAACTTCCACAATTTCAATGATTAAAAGTCTGACTGTAAGATCTGGGTTAAATCACATGAATTTTCATAAATTTCAACTATTTGGTAGTGACGGAAGGGTATAAGCAAACGTGAGATTTTTATGTAGTGTACAGATGGTGAATTTGTTGTTGAAAATTGCTCATTTGTTGTTTTAGACCATTCTTTGTTATTGTAGAAATATTGAGGGATATCTGTTGTTTACTTACTTGTTTCACTAACATTTGGTTCCGTTTCTATGGGTTGTGAATAACCATAGGGTCGGTGAATTCGTGATGGTTCTGAAAAAAAATATGTTTATGCTGTGTATGTTCTAACAAACTATGTTTGGAAAAGATTAATGTTTCATATAAAGTTTCAGAATATTCTTGAGAAATGAAAGTTTAATTCTACGTCAACATTTCTACAAGTTTGAAGAATGATTTTATAATTTTCTTTACTTTAATTGGCTTAAGATGCAGTCAGACGAGAATTTTTTTGGTAATTTATTTTCTCGTTTTTCCAAAATAGGGAAATATAATTGGATTCCTTCGATATCCTTGAAGGATAATAATAGTGCCATCTATCGTTGCAGTCGGTATTTCTTCGAGTCAATTTTCTTTTATAAAAAATACAAAGTAATTAACGTTACTAACTGTTTATCGAACTTTAATTATTGTTTTTAATCAAGCAATAGAACACTTCACAAAAGTTTAACAATTTTCATTATAACTCAGCTTCGTCTCTTTTATTATTCGCGAAATAATTGCGAGATATATTTTTCATTGATGCAATTTTCATTTTAATTAAAATCATAAAAAATTAGATTACTGTTCGTCAAAGTTTCACAATTTCAACAAAATTTGAATTCAATAAATGATGTTTATAGAGGAGAAAAGTTAGTTATTCTGGGAGCTTTCAAAAGCTCACCGAACTTCAGCTATTATCAAATAGATGGCGTTGTTCGTTTCAACTGTAAATTTCCGATTTAAATTTTCCTATTTTCATTTCATGCAAAAATATTAAATTTAGAAATTTCCATACAATATGTGTGTTGTTTACCTATTGAATTGTCCTCCATCGGTTGGAATTGGTAGATTGCTTTAAAACCTTGTCCAGGCCAATCAGAATTCGCAACGAATTCAATAAATAGATCCATATTTGTTGATAAAATTTCTATTTCAGTACCTTCATTACATAAAAGTTTAATTGCAGGATCAGCAGATGTTTTACCATCATACACTCGTATCAAATCGGCTCGGTTTAAACAGCTGTGAACAAAATATTTGCTGGATAAAACTTACAGACGGTAATAATAATAGTAAAACTAGAGGAAAATTAGGAAAATCTAATATTGTTGTCGGGTAAAAGTTTCCATGTGGATATTTGTGGGGGTTTGTTATAGGAAATTGTTAGAATTTAGGCAATTTTCTTGGGAATTTATACGTTTACATATTGGATAATTAGAGAATTGAATTTGTTTTGCAAATATGGCACAATATCATGTCGTTTTTACATTGCTTTTGGCAAACTACCAAGAATTATAGTTTTTTTTTTCTTGTTGTTTTGTCGTATTTGTATTAAGGAATGGTGGAAAGTTTTGTCGGATTTCTTTCAATTTCCTGTTGCCGAAACTTGATGTTTTTACTTCTACACACAAAACATGTACGTTTTCAAGTGAAACATGTTGCATTTATTAAAAAATTAGCACTTAAAGTTACGTCAACGTCTCGATTTTTGTAGTTTGTTTTTTTCAATTATTTATCGTTTCAGTCAGTAAAATAATACTTTAAACGTGATGACGGAATAAGAAAATGTCATTAATTCGGGACATAATATTTTATTTCCAGCTTTTAGAATGTGAGCTTCTGTTAAAATAACATCGTGTATCCGTTTTAGTAGTTAGTTATTCTTTTGGATCCTTTAGCTCTTGTTGACATCAGGTCATTTGCTAGCTCTTGAATTCTTTGACATTGTCATATTCACAGGCATTTTAGAGACAAATGGACATAAATTTTATGTTATTTTTGCTGAAAACTGCCCATATTACTTTTTCTTCAATTGTAATCATACTTTAAGCGATATTTTCTGTAATTTTTTCTTGCAAAGCTTTGCTGTTAGTTATAACTTTTTCTATCCATTGCTAACGATAGATGTTCTCATGGGTTTTCCGTTCCATACTTCCAATTAAGATTTTTTTGTTATTTCCAATTACTTCTAATGTTCCTTTCACTTTCAATGAACGTTGTCAAACGAGGCATCTTGTAAAAAGTTAATATACAGAAAACCCAACAAAGTTGCTTCATTTTAATTAAAATAAACTGTGTTTATAAAAGTTCAAATACGAAGTTATGGCACAACAATAACGTTGTCCTACCAGTAATTCACAAATTTTGAAAGTCGTTATAATTCCAAAGTTGCCAGTTATTCAGGAACTGTTGATGGTAAATCGATTTACACTACAGCTTTACATTTTTCTTAGTTAATACTCCTCTAATTCATCTACTCAGTTCATGTAATTATTGCATTTATTGCTATCAACATTCGAGAAATTTTATGTAAGTTGACGATACTTAGGTCGTCTTGCATTTCAGCGACATTGGACGTTTTCAGTTGCTCCTCATTGCACTTGTGGTATTTCAACTGCAACCATATCCACATATCAGAGAAAACACCAAGTTTAACTGTTTCGGTAGCATGTCTTAGCCAACTTTCTGACATGAAAGTTCATAGAGTTACGGATTTTATGTAGAACACCACTCGAAAGTTGTCCGTGTTGAACCTTTTACGCTTGCAGCATATACAACAGTTTGATCTAGAAACACGTTCAATCAACTTTGCAACTGATTCATATAAGTTTTCAAATTATGTTCTGTTGTATCACCAGTAGATATTAGTCATTGTTCTGTATGGTTGCTTGGAGTTGTATTATCAATGAAGACTTCAATAAAGCTCTATGTGACGCTTTATCTATGAAGTGAAACAATGTGAATGGTTCCTGATTGCTTCTATGAGGATTCTTTTAAAAGTGAACTACTATGAATTTCTTCTACTTTAAGCGTCGTTTAAGTACGAAAAAATCAATAATTCTTGTATGTTGTTTGGTGTGAATCCTATCCTATCATAGGCGGATTTATGTAAAATAGCGGTTGTAAACCACAGACCATGCACATTTCTCCAGGTAATAACAAAATCTGATTAAACTACTATGTTTCGTAATTTATTAGTTGAAAGATTTTATTCAATTACAAAATTTCAGTTTTCTTCAACAAAGTTTTGATTTCAATTCAAATCTTGTTTCGCATGAATCTCATAAAATTTACATAGTTTCACCTAAAATTTCCTCCTTCATATGTAACACTTTAAACTTCAATCAACTTGTTTAACTATCCCCCCATTATAAAGGTCACCATAAACTTTAGATTAATTCTCCATGAAATTTCCCTTTCAAAAGTGTATGTCCTCAATGTTACACATACGTACACTTAAGAAGAATATAAAAGTATCGACGAAACGATTTTCTTCTAAAAAATCAGAGGAATAAGAACAAAGATGTAAAAGTTTCTTACATCATTTCCTATCGTCCCCTTTTTTCTATGAAGACAACTTTCTATACTTATACAATAGCATCAATGGTCTGGAGTTGAAAGAGTATCCTGTAAATTTAATCTGAAGTCCATTTGTTCAGCCGGTGCTGCGGTCACTGATAAAAGTTATCTTTCTAACCAAATCGATAAGTATAAATGGTATTTTCATTGATTTCGTGCTTTTAAATATTTAAACATGTTCTGTATTTGGATTGGATGTGTCTTAAAAGCCCCAATATAGTGTTCGTTTGTTATAATTTCAAACCAAAAAAAAATAGCAATGACTCAGAAAAAAAGCAAATTTTACACGAATAAGAATTTCAAATAATTCCAGAGTTTCAAACTATTAAAATTTGAACTTTATTAAGTTGAATTATTCATTGTTTGAAAATTACTTAGATTTTGCATAATTGATTGAAGTGGTTTAATTGCTTTCATTTTTTTGTTTGTTTGTTTGAAAGGTTTTCTTCGTTAATTCGCAAATGTTTAAAAATAAATTTTAGAAAACCCAATATAATAGGATGAAGGGGTTGTAAAAATCTTCTTACTGGGGTCTTCGTTATATTATGTTTTGGTTTGCATCTTTTCAATGCGTATTAAAGTGAAAAACCGTCAGGCGAACGTAAACGAACACAAAACCAGCTATAAAGGCGACTTACAAATTTAACAAACAAAAAACTCCAACGACAGTTCTACATACATAGAAGATTTACAAGAATAATAACGACTATAATAAAACAAGGTCAAAATTGCTTTTGTGTTTGTATATTTATACAAAAAAAAAAAAAACGTTAATATAAAAGAGACGGTTCTATATTGATTTGATGATACAAACTTTAATTTTCTCGTCTTTATAAAATAAATAACCGAATCGAAACGACTACGCTAATACAAGACTGAAACCGGCATTCTTTTATGTTGGGCAAAAAAAAAATGAATCAAGCCTATACAGATGAGATGTTGTTACAATTTTCACAACAACGAGTTGGTAGAATTCGAATTGGCATTTACACGTGGGAACTTATGTTCCGGAATTCTCGATACATGTTTTCCGGTCAAATTCCGTAGTGCAGACGACCAGTCGCCTAGGCTTTTAACATGAAACCCCCCTACTCTCTACAGCTCATAACCATCCTTTCAATGTTCGGTGTACTGTACATTGTGTTGTTACTGGTGCTGACACAGCTAATCAATTATTTTGATGAAATAAGTGGAGTGTGTCCATAAAAGGACAATATGACTTTTATGTTATATGTAAAAGTCATTGGAGATCTTTCATCATCATTGTTGGTTTTCTATTAATCGTGCCAAGTACAAACATTTTAAATGCTTGTTGAATTGACGAACATCCAGGTAATGGTAAAAGAGGAAATGAGAACGAAGGGAGATACTTAAGCGAATATTCAATGGATTTTAGCTGACTTAGCATTAAAGCTTTTCAAGTTTTCTCTCCATTCGTTTTTTTTGATGTTTATAAAATGAATTGGTGCAGACTTTTCTGTATTGAATGAATCTACTTGTCGATACAAAATAAATACAAAACGTTACATTGTTAAAAAGCAGAAGAATATAATACAACTTTGTATTCTCTAAGATACAATTCGGGAATGATTGTTATTCTCTTTTGTAATTTGTTGTTGTGAAAAATATAATAAAAAGCAGTTATCTCCATACAATCATTCTCTTATTTACTGCTTTTATTCCCCTTGAAGGTTGTCTCGTTTTTTTAAATTAACTCCAGGGTAAAGTAATTAGTTTTGATATTGCGATATTTCTTCTTTATTTGAAACTTCTACTTTTATAGTAATTTTTAACATAGAATTAACGGCGGATTTGAGTTGATCGTTGGCTGAAATTAGGGAATTTCCATCACTTTGAGACAATTTGAATAAAAAGGCTCTTTATTTTTTGTCTCGCTCAAACTATTACTATTTTTTCAAAATTGCCTTGTAAATACAGTGAACCTATCTCGGTTATACAGCTTAAGACAGTAATTTAAATTTATATTACATTATCCATTCATTATTATCAACTAGTACCTAAAATCCATTAATTTACTTCATCAACATCCAAACATTTTTGTTTAGCGCCATAAATCATTCAACTTTACTAAAATTTAATTAACGTTGGACCGTATACATTATCAATTAATTAAATTCAATTTGGTTTAATTAAAATATTATTAGAAAGTTGAAATAACCTGTTAATGAGTTATTAACAGGCTGCTAATTTGAAATATTACACTCACCTTAAATCGCCTTTTTGTAAAGCAACTTCTTCAAATACAACACGTATCCGTTCTTTATATCTGCGAACAATGAATAAATCAATTTTAAAAGCCCATTTTGGTACGATATGGATTTTATAAAATACACTAAAAATAGGTTTAAATCACACAATTTAATACTGATCCATACCCTAATCACCCGTCTATATTTAACGTTCCAAGTTTGCCCATCAAAATACTGAAAAGATATTAGAATAATCCACAGGAAACTGCAACGTGGACGGATTTCCATTCAACATAAAAGTATCTCTTTTACGATTTCGATAGAAAAATCTCAATGTATTGGAAAAAAAAGAAATAACGAAGAAAAAAATTGTTTCAAACTATTCTATATTGAAACTTGAACCATGAAGATGTTGAACATGTAAATGTGTTGATATAGAACAACCTTACCTGGCTCGAAAACGGTATGAACAACGAATATTCTTGGGATAACTTGACGGATATCTTGGTGAATAGAATTTGCCATAAGTTGGTGAATGATCTGAACTTAAGAATTGGTAGTCGCACATTGTACTTGGCAGTTTCAGACCGTCGGTTTTGAAAAGACCTGAAACAATAACAAAGCCAATTAAACAAGTTACTAATGATTATAATTCATTTTATATAAACAACGTGTGATGCACTTAATGTGCATCTATGCACAAAATTATTCAATTGAATCAACGAACCGTACGTAGTTGGTAAACATTCACTTCTCTGTAACAGTCAGAGTTAATCGCTTTGACAATTCAAGTATGAGTTTGTTCATTGTCTATAATTACAGACCGCATGTGGTTTCGCAAATTCACTATACCTAGATAGAATATTTGTGTTAATTTAACGAAATACCGACCATATCTTGATGATTATAGCTTCTACAATTTCCAGTCGTGACTTTCTTATTCTTATATACCTCCCTTCTCGGCTGTATTGTTTTTAATTAACAGGGTTCAAATAAGGGGCGACATGAAATTAACTTTTTAATGATTGCTTGAAGAGAAGTTTTTAGAAGAAAAAAATTTAACAGCAACACTTCTAGTAAATTTGATTGGAATACACTTTGAGTAACAAGAAATTCTTGAATGCGAGGCTATTTGTCCTCGTGAAGAAACCTCTGTCAATTCAAATAAAATCTCTCACCCGTTGCGTTTGAAGATTTATCTCTTAAACCATGTTATGTACGTTTTGTGCTACTATGAAGTTCGAATAATGCTCTTGAATACACGACTAGTTCGTATTAGTGAAGATTATCGTATTATTTGAGAGTGTTCATTGTGAATAATTCGCGTGCATATCGCCTATATTTAAACAAGACCACTTCTATATTAATTCTCATATTAATGAGGTTTATTGGAGGTGCCACACCATCAAGGGATTATACTTTAATTTGGAATGAAATAACGGAATAGCGATATTAAATATATTTTCTACGAGACAAATGCTAATTGAAAGTTTTCCCCAGGATACTCTACATTGTATTATCAAGACGATGTCTAATTTTGTTAAAAGAGAACGAGACGATCACAAAAAGACCAAAGAGGAAACCAAGACTGTTGTGTTGAAAGTTAATTTAATTTAACAACAGAGAAAATTCGTGAAAATGGGAATTCGATGTTTTGTTATACCTTGAAGGCTTTGACATTTAGAAAAAAATATATAAATGCCCCCAATATCAGAAAAATTGCTTTTCGGTTTTTATATTATATATGTTTCTGTGAATTTTGTTCTATCTAACTTCAATCTGATTTTGACTGGATCTTATTAAAGATAAGCAGTTATAAGTGGAGAATATTGCGGTGGACCCAAAAGGGAAAACTGATAAAATCACTGAATTTATGCTTAATATTTGTAAAGTACTTAAGGAAAAACCACATAAACTGCATTAGTTTATGGGAGTTGATATTAGTTTGTTACAAAATTTATATAAACTCTTAGATGAGATTTGAGTAGACAAATCTCCAACTTCAGGTTGGAGGGGTCATAATACGCTTCCTTGAACGCCACCGACACGAATTTACAGCGAAAGATTTAAGACTTTCAACAAAAGCCAATTAACTTATAAAAGGGTAGATTTGATTAATAAACTGTTTGGGAAGAATTATAGAAATTTCTGTGGTTTCTTGTAGTTTTAACACGACAATTAACAAATTGCCAGATTCTCTTCTATCCTATTGATAATGGCTGAAATGGCCGGCAGCGGATAACAGTATTTAGAAACTGTTTCCGGTTGTACAAACCAAAAGCTCTGAATGTTTTTGATGTGTGACGCAGACAGAATTATGGTGTATGTTGTGGGGAAACGCCTCCGGTCACAGAGATTGATCGTAGAACTTGGAATTCTTGTTCTATTTTTTTTGGTAGAAAAACTGTCATCGAATTCCTACTGTGACAGTTTTTCACAAAATGTAGAAAATATGTTAGTTACTCGAATAGGGGGAATTTCGAACAATTTTTTTGTTTTTGTTTGTTAAATGTCGAAAATGTTAATGGAATTGTTGAAATTGGCATGTTATTGTGCTGAATCGTTCTTTGTTACGAGATAATCGACAATTGGGTGGAAATATTTTTGAAGAAAAAACAAATACTTTCCTCCTCCGGACGGTTTCAATTATTTTTTTAATAAAAAGAGATAAATCTGTAACGTTCACAGATTCAATTGTCTGTGCCGAGATTTTATTGCAAGGTCATTAGTTGACTGACAACGACATTCAATAAAGAAAAATGCAATCCAATTTCACACAACGTTTGAAACAATGGGGTTGAATAAATTAAGAGTCCTGCGAAAGAGACCAGAAAAAATTTACTGCGTCCTGCTTTATTTTTTTTTTTACAATTTCAGTACAATTTTCTAGAATACAGTTTAAAAGGTTATTAATGATCACAAAGATTGATGTTACCAGAATGAAATAAAGCTGATTCATCTCCAAACAATCCCAATGTTAACAAATATATTTGCAAACTTGAACGATTTGTATTAATTATCTGTTGAAACTGTCTGTTATTAATACTGCAAATATTTTTCTTTCGAAATATTAACCAAAATCGACATTTCTATATGGTTACAACTACTACTACCAATATTACCAGGAATTTTAAACGTTTTAAGATAAATACTTGGATGGTGGTAAACTTCGTATCTGATATATGATCCAGGGCTTTTTTCCAACTAAAAAGAGCTTTTTTCCTGTACGTGAGGATAAAATTATAAATCCTACCACGTCGCACAAGTGAAACTAATAAATTTTCACTTCACACCCTTTCTAGTAATAAAAACGTCCTCTCAGGGTATGTAGCGAATATGACCAACATATTTAGTATTGTATGCCTTGCACGAATATTTCAATTTATTGTTTGTACTCGAATAATCATTAAACTGGCACTAAATAGAGAACGTCCAGACTGAAATAACAAGTTGTGAAACTTCAACAAAATCTTTTATTGTCTTTAGAACACATTAAAATTGACTATCCAATATAGTTAGTTCTACTATAGGAAAACATTATAATTACTACTCGAAATCATACAAGTTTCAATTACAAGTTTCCTGAGTACATGACGAATTTAGTTTGAAAATAACCAGCACTAATTCAATTTCGAAACTAGACTTATATTGCTTCAAGAGAAACTTTGTGTTCATTGTAAATTAACCTTATAACATGTTGAGGAAAAACATCACCACCCAATCGAAATTTGTACATATTCCTTTTCTCGGTCCGTTAAAAGAGTTCTTCAATAGAATCACTCTAGGGACAAAAAAGTTGATGCGTTCAAAGGTTTAACAATTCCCCTGTCACCTTAAAAAGCTTTACTTCCATTGCTATGTCCATTCGACAATAGAAACAACAATACATGAGTTATGAAAGTTGAATGTGTATTCCAATAATAATATGGGAAATGGGGGAAAAAAGCATTTTGTTTGGTGAAATATTCGATTTAAATTCTGTGAAAACAATGATTCAATTATAACGAAGCAGCTGGAAGGTAAATCATATTGGAAACAGTTATTTGAAGTACACTCAAGGGGTGATGTATTTTCCAGACGATTTGATAGAACTAATTCCACCGTTTATATCTGTAACAAACACATAAATAGTGAAGTTTTAAATAAAGTTTCTTGAAACTTTACAGTTAGAGAAATCACTGTTCGATTAAAGATGGAGGTCTCATTTAAATTCCAAGAAATTCAATAATAAAAATCTAAAGTTCCATTTATCGTCCGATTCAAGTGTTGCCATTCACGTTGTGCATCTAAAAGTCTAGCAAACTTTCTGTAAAGAGTACAAAAACAATGATAAACTTATAATTCTATATCTGTCTCGTTCGCAATTTACACTCAGAAAATGGCTAGTGGTTTCTTAGCAAAATGCGGTCCCAAAACATATGTTGAGGCTCCAGGTCGGGTTTACACTTCATCTACAGCTGTTACATAGATGAATTTCTCTTTTAACAACTTTACTTTTGATACCTCACATATATCTGGAGTGAATTTTGAGAAAGTCGACTGATTATTTTCTCTATATTGCTGGATGATTTAATATATTAAGGGACGGCAAAATTATTGTTCTTTCAACGAGGCATTGTCACATATTTCATTCTATACTGGATATAATTTAATAAATGTTTCGTGTCTAGTGTATCCTTTGTGTTGGCTATTTTCTTCTTCTCGTTATTCTCCACCTTCTATCACCAAAACAACAATGTAGATGCATTAAGCCACAAATGCCAACAACTTCAAACTAAAACATTATAGCGGTTGAGTGTCTTTTTCAGGGTTGATACCCATATATAATCTTATATTGTTTACATGTGAGAATTTGTAATTAAATTGAAGCTTTAAAAGGGTACTTTTATATTAATTCCAATTAGAATGTGGCACGTCACAGGTATAAAAGTGTAAACCAAGAAAAATTGTTTCGTTAGGACAAAATCTGTACGGATATTTAATGGGTTTTTATAGCCAGACTATTTTCGATGATTGATGCCAATTTCATAGCATCATTCATCTTGATTTTACACGGAGATCTGCGATTTCGCCATCCATTTACAGCTTTATCACACAAACTTACCGTGAAAAAAAAAACGAATCTATCTGTAATTCTGTCGATATTTTGGTCTAATAATTCTAACGTTTCAATGAATTACTCATTAAGAGTGATAATTGAAATTTTTTGTAGCACGTAAAGATGAGAACATTTAATTAAAATCGTAATTAAAGCCAATGAAAGTGACTTATAAAAGGTTAAAATCATCAAAATTTATAATACCGATTTTAGAAAAGCTGTACCAATAAAGCTACAATCTGTTCGTAATTTACTATCATTGATGATATTGTGTGATTATTTGGAACAAATACAAGGCTAACAGTAATTGTTCGATCTATTCTTTCATCCAAAAGCAATGATTGGTGTATAATCCTCTTTTGTGCTACAGTTGAAATGAATGATCGACATAACAAAGCATGTATAAACATATATATGGATACAAATATAAAACACAATCATGAGCATGAATAAAATAGACAGTTTTATGTTGTAACAACCAAAAAGAATACCCATATAAAAAATATGAATCAATGATTTATAACATGATGCGTGGATTTGGTTGTTTTGTTTTATGTGTATAGTCTGTTGTAATTCTTATATGACATTAAGCTTGTGTATAGTATGAAAGACAAATACACTTCAACTAATCCAGCTGTATAATTTATGTATAGTGTGGTTTCAAAGTTTTTCAAACTGTTGTGTTTTCGTGTTCAAAAAGAGCATTATGACAATTTGGTGGATGCGCCGGGTAATTTGTTGTATTGTTGATTTTATCAATTTACTAAAGTGCTTGTATATGTCTCGTTTAATCATTCTGACAGCATGGTGAAAAATTAACACTAATTTCAGTTGAAATAAGTAATACTATTGTATGAAATCAATTGTGTGCGACATTCCATTTCATTTCAAAGAGCGAATAATTTGAAAATAGAACAGGTAGACATGTAGACACAGTAACGTAAAGATTTGTTGCATGTATTTTTTTTTATTATACGATGGAGAAACTTCCAGAGAATTGAACGGTGAAATTGAGTTGTATTAAGTTGTTCTCTTAGACTATTTAAAACTGTTCAGTTAGAAACTACTTAGTTAGACTTCTACACTGCAAGGCATTTTAATGTTCTTTGAAAATATGATTCTCAAACCTTTGATCTAGACTCTAGAGTCTAGAGTATGCTGTTAACTATTCTGAATAGTTGGTGATTGGCTACTGCCAGTGACAGTTTTTTTTCTTACTTCTGTTCTTCCTATAAGGCCTAAATCTGATCCCTTATTTATATGTCAGAAAAAAACTAATTTGATGTTTATGAAAAGTTTGGAATACATCAAATGTTAACACAGAAAAAAACACATTAAAGAAAGCCTTTCTCCTGTCGATCCGAGTATACCGTATTTTTGGAAATACGGAGAGTTTCTAGAAAGTTTGATGATAGATTTCTTTCAACATAATATCACTATATTGATGTCAACTGGATTGAAGGGAGTTGGATTACCCATTCGGAGTCGTTATTACACGATACAATTTTTTTAATATTATAGATTGAATTTGCTTACTAACAGTTTATTAAATGACTAACCAATACTTACAACAACTAGAAACATGATTTATACAGCTAGAACGTTTTGAATATTGATGGGCACAGGTCGACGTTCCGTCTCATTAACTAACTATAAGACCCTGTCTCAAGAAGCGATCTATATAAGGCTGTGGGATACTTATTTTCAATGTTCTACATACAATTACAAACGCAGCATTTGGCAATGCTCTTGCAAACTTCCGTAAATTGTCTCAACCCACTTAATCGATCTGTTTATTTGTCTGTTATAGTAGAGAACTGAACTGTCACGACAATAACATCTCTCAAGAGCAACATGTTTAATCTGGAAGAACTAACAGTTAAAATCAGCACTTTCAGAAGTTTTTACAATTAAATGCTACTATTTTAATGAAGGAAACTGTTAAGTAGATCACATTTCAAAGTGGGGTACACAACACTCACAACAACTCTTTATGGCCATTTCTAACAGTAAGAGCTTTTTTCACCCAATTACTGTAGACGGTTCATATCAAATTTCTCGTAATAGAACAATTATGACTATCAATCTTGTTTTTATAAAAGACCTAAAACACTTTTCCTTTATGGTTTTTTAGAAGAGGCAGAGTTGATGTGTTAGAACAGCTTCGGGTATATTTTCAGCTTGTTTGCATTATAAATCAAGCAACTTTTTGGTAGGTCGTCAAATTCTTCTTTACAATTTTTTTAAATGTCATCCTTCCCATTCAAAATCCCTTAAAATAGTTAGCCTTTTAGACAAACTATGATGCATTCACTCAACTGAAATACCTTGCTTTTTACACGTCTTTTTATGAGTTGGTTCAAAACACTAACATGCAGTGTAGTTTAAAAATGTGAGACTGTGCAATTAATGTTGCACAAGTAGACAACTAGACGCATTCAATCACCTAATGGTTCAAAAACGAATACGAATGGACTGAGTAGAGCCTCATCATTTCCATATTCACAGGAGAGATCCCCGAAATTTATTGAACCCGACTCTGGAGGAATGGTTTAACAAATCTTCATCGTCGTGTTATAAAAGCATTTTTGAGCATAACAACAAAATAAGCGACACTTTGGCTCCTATACCTACAATCTCGAGACTCTAGGATAGTAAAGTTCTAATAGTAGTGTAGCAGATTATCTATTCAGAGAAATAAGTTATTGTAGTAGACCAAATCCAAACTGCTGGAGGTAGTTCAGGAATACAAGCCTTAAATTTTATTAAAAGAAAGAAACATATATCAGGGTGAGAAAGCCATTGAAGTTAATTCGATTAGGTTAGAAACTTAGAATTGGAGCTCTATTTTATATTGGGTTATTAACATATCAAACCACTCGCCTGTACTCAATCGGGTTTTTATAGTAAAATGAATCCGAAGAAAAAGAAACAGTAAACAAACAAAATATAAACGCCATTAAAATGGAAAATATTGAAACATATTGAGGGAAAATTAAAGAAATTGTACGATTTCCCGCTAGAATTTACATAAATCAGATACCAAATGTAAACTGCTATTATGTATTTTGAATAAAACATTAGATATCCATATTCATAGATTAGGGCTAGAACTATAATCGAGAATTCAATTATGTGACAAATTCTCCCACTTCAATTTGTTTTAAGATCATTAAACCTTATTTCCAATTGTCATTCTATCCAATCAAATAATTTTAACGAAATTCAATCGAATCTAATAAATAGTTTGTAAAAGTGGGTGTGTTGTGTGTGATACACCAGAAAATTAATATTTCATCAACACTATGGGTGTGGTCTTAGTAGTTGAAAAAGTTGAACTTACGTTTATCGATAAATCTGAATGTGCCTGAAAATCCGGACGCGTTGGCCGTTTGTTGTCCAGAATGGAATTCAAGTACCAACCCAGAACCGGAACTGTATAAAATTTTAGGAATATCAGCTAGACCACCACATAAAAGTCGTTCCCACGGTGTATATTCGTTGATTTCGCCACGTTCCAAATGTAGAAAAACTTTCAAATAATCACCACGTATACAACTGAAAACAACAACAATATAATTTATTTTAATAGTATTTTGTCATGACATCATTAACCCAAAAAAAAAAACAAGCAAAAACAAACAACCAACAATATGCTAACAGTGTAGGTTTATTGGATTTTTGTTTAACGAAATGTTGTGATCCCATGTTTGCACCACCTTGCACGTATTGTATTGACTAGAATTAGTAATTTCGGATCGATTCTATAGTTTAAGTCAATCTGCTGTAAGATATTTTCAAGTTGGGGAACCGAATGTCAGTAAAATTGATTGATGTTTAGTATTTAGTAGAGGATTTGGTGTTTTGGCCTCTCTATCGTTTCGTTGTCTTGTCATATCATCTTGCAGTATCTATTAAAATCAACATTTATAATAAAAGTCTATTTCAAGTAATTACATTGACAATTAATTTCAAGAATATCTTAAATACAAGCTGTTTGTTAAAATTAAAACGTCGAAATTAATGAAATAAATGATGGAACATCGTTAGATTGAAATAAATTATGGGAAATATGAATTTTCTATAATTAATCATAATTTATCGTCCAACAATTTGTTTGATAATTCAATTCGATTAAAATTCGTGTTTATCTTTCCAGAAATAATAATAACAACGTTACATTGAGATGAAACTAAATTATTAACACATTCTTCATTATATAATAGCTACATAACAACAGTAAGAAGAAAGACAATAGACGGCGGTAAGCCGAACTTTTATAAAGATTAATTAAACCAGGTGACAATACTTAATTGAAGTTTTGTTTTTAAGCAAAATTAATGCTCAAATTCTTTCAGCGTTTTATGATAAAAGTATATTGTTGAAATTTCTTATAACCTTCTTTTGTAGAATAAAACTTGCTGGTTCTGTTATAATACTAAGTCTTATCAAAAATGGAAATATTAATAAATACGTTAGATCGTTTCAGCTAATAGAAAATGTAAATTTAATTCGACTCTTCTACTATTCAACCCCTAAATTCTACCAACAAGTCGTATTATTAAAACTTGACTTTTGTGGAAACTTTTCAACATTACTATTGTAAGTAGATTATTCTGATACAATAATAAAAATAAACTTCGTACATTATAAAAGTTACAAATGTAACTCTATTCAACCGTATGAAAGGATTGAATTTATAAAAATGTTGGATTTTCATGGATGATTGTCAAGTGTTTAGAATGTGTGACGGAACAACCTACATATTCGTGCACTATACACTAAATATATTTAGTTATAATTTAAGTCATGATTTGATGGTAAATTGTAAAGTCTAGACATGCATTGTGAAAGATCAGGAGTTCATTTTGCATGCAGCTGTGAAACTTTCATGAACTTGATGATAAAGTAACGTATTCACCTTGTGTGTGTGTTATGCGAGTCGAATAACGTCAATCTAGAAAACTCACACCATATTTCATATGTCTTTAACGACTCGCAACCATCCCATTAATACAAAAATTATTAAAAATGACTAACAATTTATTACGGTAGATTTTCATATGAGCGATGTTTCATTTGAAAAATTGAATACGGATAGAGCTTAGACGTCAGGGACTACAGCTTCATTTCCTTGGAGGATGATCGATTTCACACCTGACGTTAAAAGGTTCACATTTCAAAGGTGTATATATATGGTTGAAATGTAGACCACTGAGTGGACACAATGCTCTTTACAGAAACCCTATCATCTAATGATAAGGGATATTAATTTTCATCAACTGATCAATCTTTCTGACAGATAAAGAAAACGATGATCGATAACTCTGTTAGAAATGAAATCTTTTTGGATTTTTTTGTCATCAGTCCGTTGCTACGGTAGGACATTCCAGTAATTAGGTTCTCACTGATGCTTGATTCACATTTTCCAATAAAATACGATTCATTTTGTAATTTAAGAAATTCCGTTCTTTGATTTGTATTTGATAGAAGAGATGAAAGGCTTTATAGTTAACAGATGATAAAAAAGTCATCAATCAATTGGAAGGGTATATGGGAAAAACTGGACTAATCAACACCTGTCGCTTAAATTAGAAAAAGACAATTGAATTGATTTTGGTGAAAGAAGGATGTTTTTTAGAATCCCTCCCATTTCCTGTTCGTTTTATTTTTTAGCAAATAACGTTTCAAATTAGCTTTGAAATCTATATGGAATTCCATATGACGTATACCTATTTGCTTATCAATATCCTCGCTATTCATATATGTTATACGAGCTTTTTCCGTTCACCATTGCCTGATAATATTACATTAAAGGCTTCGTTTCATTTTCTCACGTCTGAACATGAAATCCGTAGAGAAATCGAAACCGTATCTAACTTACAACACCAATAAAATTTTATTTGTAATAATGACAGCTATTTCAAAGTTCTTACAAAATGAAAAGAGACAACCGCACCCCGAAATGGATGCTTTTAGTGAAACGAACAATATCCATACATACATATACCACGTTTATTAAATCAGAAACCGATTTAGTTGAGGGAATATAGAAATGCTGGAATAAATTTGTAATCTATTAGCTGTAATAAAATTAAATCATACATGAATAAATATCGATTTGCATACGACAATCCAAACAAACGAAATTTATTAGAAAAATAATAAAATTTTATAATATTTCAGTTTAATGAAAATCGAAAGCTCTCAGGAAACATAAATTTGAAAAGTTTCAACATTAATGATTTGAATTATGCCGATTTTCCCATAATACTCAGAAAGCCTAATACAATTACAACCAATAAAAAAGTTTCTTCAATAAATTACGATATTAAACTGTTAATAAATTATTAATTTACTTATGAATTGTATAGACAAACAAAACATATTGCTTGATTGACTTGATTGAGGCAAACTATATTGAAATTACTATTACAATATCAATATTGTTGTGGCATGATTGTTATTTTGGGTATATTATTATTAAACTGAAATTCAATACACGTATTTTACAATTTTGGGTGAACAATTTAACGAACAAGATATATTGGGGAAGCTATGTTCAAATTTCAGTTCAAAACGAGGTTTCGATTTTATAAATACAGTGGTCGCCGTTTAACACAATCGCTTCAGCATCAAACCGAATTGATAACATCTATATTTCAGTTATAGAGCACGTTTTCTTATCCTAATGGCACCGATAAGTGAATCATGCCTACTCCACCAACAACATCTGGAATTTTTACAATTACTCTTTCAATATGAATTAAAAGTAATGGTGTGTGTTCTCTAATCTATCCAATGCTTTCTTGTAGACGCCAGTGTTCTATCAGAATAACGACAGTATTTTTATTCACTCTCTAGATAGTTGGAGAGCACTATTTGTATCTTTTTGATGTATGTCGGCAATCGTGTCGTTTCCGTCAAGAGCAGTATAGCAATTTTTGGACTGCCTTTCTCTTCTAACTGATGGTTATTTTTCTCTTATCATAAAGCCACACCTCAACACAAACAATTGTGATTAATCGTAAGTTCGAACACGAGACACGTGAGGAACCTCAAACTACAAGAATACTTGTAGAATGTGGTAAAGTTCCTACAATAAACGAAACAGTCCCTTTTACTTAACTTGTAACGTATAAGGTAAGTCAATATACGACAACAGGGCTCTAGTATGTTTTAAATCTAGTTTTGACAGAAGAATAAAACAATTTGTAAAATCTCTACTAAGAAAATAATCCAATAAATTGAGAAAACTTTCCAGAGACATCCCATTATACAAGGGAATTTGATTATGTGATTTCCTTAAACTTGTTACTGGAATGCACAATAAATCAAAATTTCCGGGTTATAATAAAAAACAACCGAACAAACTGTTTTTCTTTATCAAAAAAAATAAGAATAAGAAAACCGTCAATTGTTTATGTTAAAATAAAGTGTGTTTTGTAGGCACAAAACCGCCCTCTTGGGTCTCTGTAGTGGCTCTTTTATTGTAGCTTTACTTCTATATAACTTTGTTTCTTAAGCCAATAAAAACAGAAAAGTTAGCCAAAAAGATATCAAGATAAACTCGATCGAATGGTAAGAGTGAATGTGCGTTGAACGTGACGGTAGGCGTGTATTTTCCGTGGTGATTTTGAGGTTCGTTCTTATTTTCTTTTAAATCTTTCCATTCATTTCATAGTCTTTCATAAAAGTTATTGATTTCATTTTGCTAAATTCATAGACAAAAAATCATTGCTCGATTTTCATTAAATTGTTAATCACCAAACTATTATTTGCTTGGATGGTAAGAACAAGTGTTCCTTACACTTGATGACAACGAATTTCTGCTAGACGTATTAAAATAGAGATATGCAGGAATGCACAATTCTATCTAAATATTTTGCATTAATAACTTGAGTTTAATCAACAAGGGTTGTATCAACTTAGTACTACCTTGGAAGCTTAATAACAAATAAATCAACATGCATATATGTATATATCTGTACGGAACATTTGTAAACACCAAAACTACCAACAATGCAATAATCAGTCGCTTCCTAATTCCAATTCAGAATTATCTATTTTGTAAGGATGCTGTTGTTGTCGTCGCCTTGTTGACTATCAAGATTTGAAATTTATTCAATCTTAAGACAGCTACAGTTTTCAATAAGATAACGAGAAAAACCCCACACAAAACGGCGAAAAATAACTTAAATATTTCCACTAGAATTGTTGTGTTCCTGCGACGGTTTTATTGTTGGTTGTTTATAAGTAGAGATAGCTTCTCACTGTTTAATGTTTCACACTACTATAACGAAAAGTAAAGATAGCATTTAGTATATTCCACATGTTTGTGTATTTATCGGTTTTCATGTAAAACAATGTTTTTGCAACTGTGATTTACGAGCATTGACAAGAAAAATCGTGACAACACATTTGTCAACATTATTTTGTAACAAATATTCTAGTTTATGCTGTTTTTAAGAGTTCATTTGATTCAATGTAGGACTTTTCATATTAATGATTTAAGAAAATTATGGGCGATTAAGATCACTGGGCTGGATCTAAATGATGTGTCATTAGACTGGAGTAGCTTCATGATGGTAGATAATCTATCTAGATGAAATATGTTGTCGGTCTCTATCTTTAAAACTTACAATTTTTAAATGTGTTCTAATGGGTGCTATTAAGTAAATTAAGTGATCTATTGGTAGTCTTTGTTTTAATCTATATTCGACTTGAAAGTTATTTATTTTAATAACGACAGCCATAAAACAACCAGTGTACAGACGTTATACCCCCATTCGAGCTTTCATTAACCACTTGAATAGAGTCCCATCTTTGTCATACAGTCGCTTATAATATAAGTTTATCAAAGTAAATCACAGTTAAGACTATTGTGGCTTCAGATAGCAACTTTGTCTTTTCGGAAATCTATGTGTTTCCAACATTTGCAATTTAGTAATGTGACTGAGAAGCTTTACTCGACTGCAATTCATATGAATTGGCTTAAAGTGGTTTAACGTTGGTATAAGGTAAGTTGAGAAGGTAACTTCGAATTGGTAATTCTGTTCAATTTTTCTCGAATAGATGTTTGTAAATCAGATTTGGTGGTTTAACAGAAAGCTTTTCCGCATGTTAAAAGAAAGAAAATGATCGGACCATTGTTGTGTCAATGTATCGGAAACGTTCACCACACACCGATTTTGTTAAAAGCATCATTGATCTAATAATTGTCTCAAATGGATAGAATCAACGAAGACAGATTATATAAAAAGAACGTTGTAGCTCGGCAAGAAGTTGATGGTGTGGAAGACAAAGACTGATTATCTGTTTTCAGTAAAAGGAAAGGAAACAAATTGACTAGTAGAAGGTGAACATCGTCCATTCGCCGACCGGAAATAAAGAGCATCTAAATTTATATTACAAATATAATGATATTCACTTTATATACACATACGTGGAATGTATGTTCCATTTTACGTGTGTAGTCCTATTATTATCACAAAACAGCCCATTTCCTTGTTGAAATTAGATCAAAACTTCTAACCCACAAACATAAATAGAGAAAGGGTCTTATTGAGTTTATTTTCAATGTTAAATAAAAGGAATTTCCAATTTCCGAATTATTCAAATTTAATACACACGAAAAAATGTGAACAAGCATTGATTACAATTGGTAGGAACTCACAATATCTAAAATTCTCTTTAATGTTGTTTGTTATGCTTCAATTATCTGATAAATTAATGTAAACAAAACGTAGTTGGGTATTGTTTTGTAAAACATCCTGTATATGTGATGAAATTTCGATCCTTTGTATCGACTGCATCTTTGTTAGAAGCTTTGTAATCTGGACTTGAATACAACAGCTTTTCGCTTTTCTTATCGTACACAGAAGCTTTTAGGGTGAAACGATTCCTTATCAACTGAAAGAAAACTGATGCCAATTTTCACAAAATTAACGAAAAAGCGTGAAATGATATATTCGGGTAATATGAATGAGTGTTTTAGTTAAAGAGAAGCTTTTGCACGTTATTGCAATTAAAAGAGTTTGAATAAATACGTTGAAACCTTCTTTTCCTGTAGTATATAGCGTTTTAAAAGATAATTACAGCATGATCACTGCGTTTCCATTTGTTTTCTCTCATCCTTTCTTTCAATGGTTCGTTTGTCCTGATTTAACTGTGATGTTCATGTAAATGTCGTGAAAAATACACAGCATTTTGTTTATTCAAAATTTAACAAATTTCTCTAATAATTCAAGATACAGTGGTCGTTTCCGGTTTTCAAATCATTTCCAAATCCCGGAAATCGATTAGTTAAGTTTATAGAACATAAATTCTATCATAATAGAGAACAAATTCATATAGGAGTCGGAAGTATCTGTAAAGAAGCTTAGATGGAAGCTGACTACCATTCGAATTCTGTTTAGATGGTCTGAATTGTTTACGAAGTTGATATTAATAGGCTCACAGGAAGCTCTTTGATCTAAATGTTGCTTGAAAATCTAGTGGCTTTTTATCTATTTGCCCATTAATGGTAGATCAAATTGCAATGTTTATTTTGTGTACAATTTAATTGGGAAATGAACAAACACTAGTGTTTTTATTTTGTCATATTTTTCTTTAATTGGATGCGGAATTGACATCATTAACGGTAGCAATTTGCAACAAAAAGAAATATACAACAATAAAATTTTACAACTTTGTGTTCGTTTTCCCCAAGTGTATAATAAATCAGAGATATAGGATTAAGGTCCCTAAGATAATTATCCTTTATATAAACTTTTATTTGTATTCAAATATTTCAAATTATGGAATTCAGTATAAATGCAAATCCCATAGATATAAGATAATCACTTGTATCTGTGTGCCTTCTTATAGCCCCAATAAAGCATTTGTAGTTTGATGGAAATACTAGTCTTTACTGTTTAAGCAGTTAGATCACGTCTAGTTGAGCCGTTACCTTTTACAAAACGTATACCCACCATTTATAGTCCTAAACTATCAAACCACTTTATGTTCGACTCATTTTGCCGTGAATGCGATATGACACGTAACCGGAACTTGGAAATAAGCAAAAATTGCCTTTGCAACATTTTTATTATCTTTTATACGATTTTATTGCACCATCCATCGAATCATAGATCTTTCAATATTGATATAACCATCATTTTTAAGTTCATCGATTAAAAACTGAAACAGCAATGTTCGTGTTTTTTGTTGGTTAATAAAAGAAAATGTGCTTTATTTTTAGACACCCTGAAGAGATGTCGCTAACGAAATTATCTAATTATCCGTGAAATTTCTTGTATCTGATGATTTTGTTGAATCAGCCAATTCTCTTTATCAACAGCCATAAGGCTTAGAATTAATTGAAGATAACGAAACAGCAATTATCGTTAATGTATTTTAGACTTGATTTGAAATTTACTGTTTTAAAATTAATGGATTCTCTCTAGATATCGGACACGATAAATGGATCTTTGTTGGTCTATTTCTTTGATGTTGCCAATTTGTACCAATTGTGCCAAATCCAAAGTGCAAGGGGTAAGATCACATACTTACAAGAAACGAATTAAGGTGTCGTTGGAAGGAATCAAATTATAAATTAGTAAATTTCACGAAATGAACCAATATTGTATGTAATGATGTCTAGAGCTCTAAATGCATAAAATAGAAATAAGCGCTTAACTAGATTTTACGTTAACTGACATTTCTGAAATGCTCCTATACAAAATCTTTCATAAATTAGTTTTTTCGACAAATAAAATAGAAAATTACTTACTCTAGATGCGTTTTCCGTACATCAAAATCGAGAAAATTGATCTCAATAATTTCATCAGTGGTTCCAATGAATGTATACAACAAACAATCTGTATTAGCTGGATAGGGCTTTGGAAAGTCTGGACTTTTGAAGGTGCCTTTTTCTTTGCCGTATGTCGCTGAGAATATCAAACATTCACAACCTGTAAAAAAGATTGATATAATAAAACTTTTAAAATTCCATATATGCCACCAAAAGAATTGATAGTATTCACGAAAGATTCAAGTACAGATTGAAATTTTAAAAATACATAACACAATCAATTCATCACTTCATCGAGAATTATCCCCTTTGAGGAATACTTTTATTGGAAAACTTTCAAACTGTGACTAATGCACAAAAAAAAAACGAAGAAAAACCAATTCCCAAGAAAATTATTGAACACACTGGGGTAAATCCCAGTTCCAAAGATATAATCTATTTTTAATGAATCTAGCGGGGAATGAGTTGCAATTCGAGTACAATTCCAAGACTTTGATTTAATGGTTTAAATTTTTAAATTCCAACTATTTTTCCCAATACAAATTCAAGCACTAGACAGTGTATTATTTTAATAGCAATTCTACGACAGGTGTGTTTTAGTAGTAACTAATGGTATATCTTTAGTATTTTTGAATTTTAGCAGGAATTCTTTTGACTTCTAATCCAACGTTCCAATTTTGTTAGAAATATTGAATAGCATTTTCTGGTCTTCTGTAAACTACCAGATATTGGACGAATTTACATTTTATGTAGAATTAAAGTTCTTACATTTATTCAATCTTCGAGTAGCCGCACCTACAACTTCCTATATTAGACACTAAATATTCAGCAATAAGATTCTATTTCTACTAGATCCATACAGTTTATTGTCAGATTTCTTGTGTTTCAAATTGAAATAGAACAAAGTTGTAATCTGATTGTTTAGTATACTTGATATATAAAGTTGAGAATTGTAGACAAGTGTCGTTGAATTAATTATATCTGCATGTTAAGTGACTCAAATTGCATTTGACGCAACTTAACAGCTGTGTTGCACCTATATTTCACAAGTAAATTAACTTTTTATGGTCTTCTAAGTAGAACTTTTAACCCTTCTAAATACTTTCCAACAATGTTTTTTTGCACATTTAAGCTGGCTATGTTATAATGTTTCAACACCCACAGTTCACACAACAAACTATCCACTCTACTGACACAAAATCATTATCAGATAATTTCGAATGTCATAGTGAGAGAACAACTGATTAAGAGGTGTGTTAATCAATTCTGATTATAAGCTAGTTGCTAAGACTTTAAATCCGTTTTCCTCAATATAAAGTTTTTCGAACTTTTGACCTTTTCAACGAATGTTTGTAACGGAATCTAGAAGGGTTATTCATGGTATGATTAATTCTGGTCAATAAGACATTCCAAAACTATTATTTCTATGTTATTCCAAGCTTTTATTTTAAGTATTCTTATTTAACTCTCAAGTACGTGTAGCTTAATCAGTAAACAAGATTATTATTATGAATACCTGTCTGTTCGTTCGGAATCAATTCTGAACTTTTGACATGTTTTTAAGGATTGCACCAAATAGAATTCTTAAAAACAGAGGCAGAGGTAGTTTCCTTATCTGCTTATAAATTCAATTTACATTGTGTGCGATTGTTACGAAGACTCTAAAATTGGTATTCGTTTCTCTAAATTGTAGGTCGTCAAAATTTGATAGAGCAGTTATTGCCATGTGGTCTTCAATTTCTCGATTTTTGAAAATATTTACTTTTCTAAGCAACGGGTGGGCAAGCAAGCCTTTTATAAGTCAGAGGCTAAAATGAATCGCATATTTCTAACTCTAAACACATCGATTAGTCGTCAAGTTTACAAGTTTGATAAGCTGGAGGTTGGCCACAGTTGCTCTAGGTGGTTAAATTACTTACAACAGTCAATATGGAACTTTCACTGGGATCTTATAGAAGCTCTACTGAAAGTTTTAAGCAAACGAGAAAGAACTGTAAACGACTGTATTTATTTTCATTGAAAAGATATAAACCAGGATGTCCTAATCGTCCAGTAGGTTTCTACAGTGGTCTTTACAAAGTTTACATTTATATTCTCTGCAAATTATACGTCTCGTTGAAGATCTGTTGGATTAATATTGATACAGGGAAGGATAGGTGAGCTAATCTATTGTTTTTGGCTAAGAACCGTTTGTGCAAAACTCTATCAATAGTCCCTAAATGCTTTGCCTGATTTGTATATTGTATAAAACCCAATATTTGGACTGAATATTCATGTTATTTCTTGATTTTAGTAACTCAAGATAAGTACCTTTATGAGAAAACAAAAATTTCTATTTGCTATTCTACTATAGTTTGTCACAAATGTGACAGGAAATGAACAAAAATCGATTTAATAAAATTGCAATGTAGAAATTCTATTACTGATATATTTGATTTTGGTTTTCAGTAAGGTCGAGAAAATAGTTGTCAAATCTTGAAAAATTCATGTCAAATATAACCGGAAACCTCTCCTTTCAAATCGCATACATAAAATTGGTAAATCTGCACCAGTTTCTTCAACATTTATAATTTCATGAATCTTTCATAAAGTTCGAACATATGCAATGAAAAATGTCTCAAATCAATTCATTAAAATTTTTAAATTAAACCAAAATGCCCCTTTTGACTGACATCCATTGTTGTAAATTTTATCATTTTTGATTGTTAACGTGTTTCCATTGGATTTATTCGAATGAAACCACAAAAATGAATAGAAATAGAATGAAATTCTATATATAGGATAATACATTCAGATAGGAACAGTGGCAACATTCATTCCATTCAAATGCACCTTTATCTGCAAATCGTATTTACACGGCAAGTTTAATTTGAACAGTATTTAATTGCAGACAAAAGTAACAGATTTTCAACCAAATGAATATTTCGGTACCAATTCTGTTAATTATTCTTTAAATTATTGAAAAATACAATCAACGATGAAACCAATAAGATGATAATAAATTATTGTGTTATCAGTAAAATGTAGGTACAAATGTATGAATTTTGATTTGAAAATTGCGCAGAAAAATATGATTGGATTTTACTCTCCAGTGGATACTAATATAGTTCAGTTCTATGGATAGTATTGATTATATTCTAAAATTATCAATAAACGTTGGAATTAAATTTAGACATCCAGTTTGATCGTCGGGACTCGAGTCCGGTCCGGAGTTTCTACTTGCCGGGCAGCACGTTTCCAATTACACCACAAAAGAGTCCACTTGTCTGTATACATACGGTACATGAAAATCGGGATATGTAGAGTAATTTGACTTGTTTCTGTAGATTCATATTTATGAATATTGTTCTTACACGAAATCGGGTTAGAATTAAACAAACCTATCTTACTCTACGGTAAATGTGCGGCAATTAACTACAAGTCATCATTGTAAATTACTATAAACATCTCATGGAATTATCTTTGCATAAATGCAGGAATAAGCATAATATTATCTTTGTAATGAATGCATCTAGTTGTTATGTAATGAATCATGATTTGAATAATGTTTGGTTTCAATTATATGTTGAGATATTTGTGTACATATCTTAGAATTTCGACTTAATATCGTTGGTCAAGCAAATGAATATGTCTTCCAGTTATTCAATTATTATGGAGGATTTGAACAAGCACAGAGTGTTGTTGTAGAACTATCGTTTGTAAATATTAGCACAAACATTGTTCATAAATTTAATTAATGATCTATAGGGGATAATCCTAATAATAATAATACTAGTGACGATGATAGTTATAATAATAATAACTCCACCTCTATCAATAAATCAATAAATTCTAATTAAAATTTTCATAACGTGTAATTCACATACAGCCGCATTCACCAATTTTTATTCGTTCGGGTTTTCACTAAATTCCATAATAAGGCATTATTAACAACATTCCAACAATAGAAGAAATCAAAATGTGAATATAACTTTCTGATTTCTCTAGTAATAAGCTGGGTGTCTATCCTATCCCTTATCAGTTGATAACGAATCGCTTCAGCTGGTCACCATGCTATCAATTTGCCAGTTTAGGAAGTAGCAAAGCATTACAAGAAGTTATACGGCTTTACACGTGTACTTGCAGTTGAATCTGTGACCTATTCTGAAGAAAATACACTAGCAAAGATAAATGAAATAAATTTCTTGTCAAAACATTCATTTTATAATGATGAAATGTTATCCAAAGTCAATAGCTAAAGTACTATGCAGCATAGAGACACTTGTCCAGAACCACAAGGAATCGTCAAGTAGATGAGATAATTGGAGCGGCTTCTTAGGAGCAATTATGTTGATATCTTTCAAGTATTTAAGCTAAAATGTAGCAAACAGGCTCTCATATAAAATATACTACATTATAAAACAAGTTGAAAACTCATAGGAATCCGGGAGTGTACTTTTCTTACGAGGTTCTCCTCAGACAGATTTGGAGCGCATCAGGAATAGCATCAGTTTCTGTTCTACAAGTAGTAAATACAACAACTACCATCGTAAATTTCGTATTCGGTAGCTAATAAACTGTTTATTAGCAAAAAATAAGTTTAATCAGTTCTGCATTTGGCACTAGGGCTGTACATTCAAATGAAGTTAATGATCGTTGCATGTGTTGGAAGAATTTGGATGGTTAAGTAGTTCGAACTTTTTGTAAAAAGGTTCACCTCCAGTAGGTGTACCTTTTGTAATAGCAACTGATCCTTTCAACCAAAAAACAACCTAGCCAAGGGCCTCTTGTTTTTTAACAGATAAACAGATTGAAAGACATAAGCAGGCAACACAGAAACATTACGATTCCAATAAGTAGGAGAAGGATTAATCTACACTGTGCTAGATTTATGCATGACGTGGAGTAAGTTTTGTGTGGAAGTGGAATATCTATATTATCTACAACAAAAGATAGCCATACACGAGTGGAATTTTTAGAACATCTGATCCCGATGAATCAGATCCCGAGATCTGCTGTATGGTCCACCGGACGCGATACTGTACCCACCGACGAATAATTGAAAAATCTGTAATACTGCCGGATCAAGTCAGATTGCGGAAAAAATTGAAAAATAAAAAGCTAGAAAAAAGAACATTTGAATGCCCAGTCACGCAGTTGAAACTGTAAAACATAACTGATAGAAGTGAAAAGGCCATTAATACAGAGAAAAAAAACGAAGGCTTCAAGATAACGAAGTCTGCGACTAACTATTTTCATAATTAATTTGATAATTTTCATAATACGACTAATAATAAACACAAATCCACTAAAAGTATGCATTTTCGGAGAAATAATTGTACTTGGAAAAGAGACTTTGATTTAAAACGCAACAGTTTTTCATTGTTAAAACAGACCGATAAATCAGGATTCAATAGAACTATTTGAGACAAAGCTCTCCTACTATTATCACACTACAAGGGAACATTTCAGGAACGAATTAAATCGTCCAGATACAGTCTGGAATTATCTACATTTCTTGTTGAATCGGATTTACACCAAACGATAAAAAAAATATCTAATCAGTCGAATAAACTATCCGTTCGTCAAGCAGCAGGTGTTATAGTTACTATCAACTTTTAATAACTGTGATTAATCAAAATGAGCATTTTCGTGAACCACCATCATCATCATCATCATTATTATCAGCATTTATCCTCTTTCATTTTTATTTTGCTCTCCTTGTTTTATTCTGATTTCTGTTTCAGTCAAGTGGACGACGAAGATTACGTGATCGGACTTTAATCAGTCCCATCACAATCTTCCGATAAGTGCTTTTCTCAATGAATCTTTGATAGTGATAGATAAAAGATATTTTCAGTAATTATCGGGATTGGTTCATTACAATTTGAGAAGAAACGAGACGATTTTTCTATCACACTTCCAATAAATTACTTTAAGTGTTCACAAAAGAAAGAAAATTCATCCAATTCCAAAGCAATTAACTGAAAGAAAAAGTATCATAATTTAGGATTATCTAAGAAATGGAGAGAAGAAACATTTACTGGTATAATTTAAAAATAACGTAAACAAATTAAATGAAACTAGAAGGAAAAGAATATTTTTTAAAACTACAAAGCAATATAAATGTAGTAAAATTACATAGAGATTTTCATAATACGATTAAACATTAACGAAATTTGTTAATTAAATAGGACTGCGTCATTGTGAATTATTGTTTACAGAAATGTGCTTCCATTAACGCTTTTCAGTAAAACCACACAGCTGTCATGTGTCATGTATTGTTAATTTCTCCCAAATATTCTGTAATATTAATAAACAATAAGCTGTGCTTTTATGTCGAACATTTTTGCGTCAAAAGACTCGAAACAGCACTTTACCGATTTCGACCTTCTCGACTTAACTTTAGGACAGTATAGAATAAACAACCTCAAATTTAATTATCCTGGCCCTTTTATTCCGTTGTTGTAATCTCACACGTAGAAGGCCAAGTTGTCCAATCTGAATAGATAGAGTGTAAAGACATCTCACACAATATAGTGCGAGTTAAGGCTTTGAGAATAAGAATACAACGTTGTTGCGTGTCGCTGTGAAAAAAAAGGAATCTGGATCTTCATCATAAGATCTTTTGAATTTCTTCTCAAATCCCCCATCCATTTTGGTGTTGTATTCAGTCTATGTATTTTATCATTCCATATTCTATTCAGTAGTTTGTCACTTGACTATATTCAACACGACAATTACTTTTTTCTTTTTATACGTTTTTTTTTTATTAGTACACGTACTTTTTGACAGGCTCTCTTATAAATAGTTTTGTGATTCCATTTATTCAAACACGCTTTACCTTTTTAATGACAAATAATAAATGGGATTTTTATTAGAAAATCTATGGATAAAAACGTATATACGACACAAAATGGAATAGAAAACACTTAATTCAATTACTATTTAGTTTAAATGAATATTTCCATTATTTTGCATTATTTCCAAATGGATATAAAAAAAGACTGTAAAAGGTCAGCTTGTATTGTTTTGTAAAATATAAATATAGATAGATACATATACTGGAAAATAGCTTTTGTTATAGCTTTCCAGGAGGATAAAGTACATGCGAGTGAAAATAAATTTAATTTACTGCTGTATATATCTGTTTCTATATGTATGTGTATTTATATGTAGGTACATGTTATGATTGTAATGATATCAGAATGGATGATTAAATATAGTTGAAACACTATGCATTATTTTATATGTAAATGTTTAATATATAAGAGATATTGCAAGCAGACCGACTGTGAGTGTGACTTATGCCCTTAGATAAACAGAGTCTGGCTACCCTTTTTTGTATGCACACCAGGCGTTACCTGAAAAGTTCCTGAACTCTTGATATTTATAGCTACTGTCATTTCATTTATTAATCAATTTCCAAATAAACAACCCTAAAGTATTAACGTAGAAAAAAAAGCTTTTCCTATTCTATATGATGTACATACTCTATTGTGTATAAGATGTGGATTTTTTTGCAGTTTCTGGAATCCATCATGAAACCGAGTTTCCATAAATCCTAATCAAATTCGGCATTATTGTATTTTCATATTTATTTGTTATTGGTTTTGGTGCGATATTTCTAAAGCGATTTTAGGAAATAAATAAGAAACGCTTACAAAAGATTTCACGAAAAACAAGATTCTTCATCCGTCTGTATATGCTTATGTTATAGAAAACAATATACCGTAAGATTTCCAAGAGTAGGCTCATAGGGAAAGAACAAGCATTAACCAATCTTATAACTTTCAAAGTGAGATGGAGAGAAAACACGTGATCAGAGGGTGTTTCTATAGATCTCACTTCAACTTAATTGAAAGTCGTAAGACTGATTGATTCTTATTCTTCCCCTATGAGCCTACTCTTGGAAATCTTACGGTATATGTACATATCAAATGTTAATGTTAATAGTGCTACAACGATTTCCCTGTTCCTGGAAGAGCCTTAATTCTTCTTGAGACACTGAACAGTTATAAAATAGTGCATTACAATGCCATATCAGACAGTTAAAGTAACAGCAGGTGAATCATTTCGTTGATAATAAAATAATACACAATACAAAAGGCCTTAGTGGATGTCATTCGAGCTTTGTTTCGATTCGAATTTCTATAAATCTATTGTAAATTTAAATAAATCACATTGAATACAACAATAATGAAAAATTATAGACCATTGCTGATCGGTAGAGAGGGGTTTATATATGCCTACACTATAATTATCCATATTTTCAGAAATCTTCCAGTCACACATGTAAAGCACTGTTAGATTTGTGCTTTCATTTGTGAACACTTGCCATGCCTACGACAAATCCCTTTGTTAATATTGTATAAGCTTCTAAAAGTCCTTTTTTTCTCTGCAATTGCCCTGTTTTATGGAACAGTCATAAAAGTATCTTTCTCATTTCACAAAAAGCCCTGTAAAACTGAATTATCAAATATAGCACATTCTATCTTCTGACAGGGTAGCGTTTAACACTGGACCAAACTCTCACGTGCATATTACTCACTGACAAATTGCTCTTATGCTTGTTTATCTATATAGAAAGAGTCCGTCTTTTATTTGTGTGTTTATGGTTTAAAATGATCCGTACACGGCTCTTTCTACTAAACCACTATCGTTTAGAGCTAAGGACACTGCAAGACTTCTTCGATTGCCGTATAGTTCTAGTAGTGATGATTTCACAGAAAATTCACGACTTATATAGATTTCCACCGCTCATCTCTACAGGGAGTTGTTTTTTCCTCTTTTAATTTTCTTTCTTGTTAATGTGTCTACTGTCGAATTATCAATTAATTGGGTATTGACAACGAAAGACCGGTATTGGCTAGTGGAAAACGATTTAACAATCGAAATGAGCTTTAGGTTCCAACTGACGCATTGACGGTGGAAAAAAAAACATCCTAAACTTGTCTAGGAATCTGGTATAAATGGATTCGAAAGGTGTGTTCGGGTAATGTTAAATTAGATAGATTTTTCTACGTGTTTTTTCCACACATTTTTTATGTAAAGTCTGGTTGAAGCACATGTAAACAAACAACATGAATCCATTTCGCCCATACAAATCTGACAATAAGATGACCGAATGACACAGTAATCTTTTCGGTTTCTTGATGTTTACTTTGTAATAAAAGGAAAACAATGAAACCAAATTTATTTTATAGAATAATAAGGGATGAAGAAATTTTGAAGATAAGGGGATCTTGATGTATTTGTTCTGTTCTGTTTTTAGTTTAAAGAATGAAACGATACAACCTATATTTGAACGGTTTTCTATCAATAGTCCTTTATTTGACGAACACATTGTGTAAATGTTTTATGCTAGATTACTGTAATAAATCATCTATTATAAACAGTAAGGCAAACTTTAGCCATCAAAAAGGAGAAAACTCAATTAAACTATAAAACTTTAGTTTTATAGAAGTAGCGATACAAAGATTCTTAACAGTTAAAATATACAACAACGTACCCACTTATTAATTTCCTATAATCATAAAGATAATGAAGAAAAGAAACTGCTGAATTGCAGGGAATTTTGTTTTAACCATAACAATTTATCATGAAATGCATTGATAATGGAATGAATGCATTTCAGGATTTATGTATACAAACACGCAACTCGTGCATTTTTTTGGCAGGAAAAAAATAAAGAAATCCAAGCGATAAATCCACAACTACATGTTTTGCGGTCTTGGTTGGTGTAATATTACCTAGAACTTGAACCCACCGACTTCGTACTAAATTTACCGGAGACACGCCAATATTGGTAGCGTTTTTAGTGCAGTTGTATCTACAAATATGTAATGGAAATTGCATTTTAAACAAATATTACAATAAAGAATAGAGAATTTTAAATTTGGAAATAATTGTGTTTTTTTGCGATGTTGACATATGAAAAATGAGTAACTTGGAAAAAATTTAGAGAAACATATATGGATATGATGAAGTGTGTATGACATTATGACAGCAACATATTTATTTCATAATTGGATGTTGACGTTGGAAAATAACGTCTGTTTTTTCCTCTCTGTATATGAAATGATGTTAATGAATTTAATTTAGTTTTGTTGTTACGTGCAATATATGGGGAAGTTTCCTTTACGGAAAAACTCCATTAGGGACTGGCAGAATTAATCAAGCACTTACCTGGATGTACTGCTTCACCAGTAACGATGAATGTTAATTGTAGTACTAGGAGAAAAAGGGGCACCTGTAACAATTAGATAAATTCAAAGTTATACGTTAATTTTAAATAAAATGTCCAATAAACACGTAAACGAGGATTTGATGGTAGTTGTTAAAGATAAATATTTGAAATTGAAACTGTCGAATGCACTTTAAAAATTCCATGTTGTAAACTCATTAAAACTGAGAATTAAAACAAAATATTTTTCTTTGTACAGTTAAGGAAACTCCTCCGAGTTTTGTCAACACTTGAACAATTATCTTTGGAGAATTTTTCTGTTGTAACGGTCAAATTTCTGTAATCTATTTTGTAATAATTCTCAGTCAGCAATATACCTTCAAGTGTAAAGTTCATATCCACCGTTTTGAAATTGTGTCAGATTATACTCGTAAAACAACTGAATGGAAAAATATGAAGACCTTTCTGCACTGCTGCAAGACTCTAGTTCCTATAATTACATTTTCCACTAGACAAGCTTGTTTATTAGGTTCGCGCAAAAATTGAGAAATTTCATGCATTTATTCTAGTTTTCTTGTTTTTTTTTTTGCTAAGTCAATGTTTATGTCGCAAAACTTCCATATAGATGGCAATAAGTCTCTTGTTAACATAGCAAAATATCACATTCGATGTGTATATGTGGAACGTTAATCCCCGTTCTTGTTAACCGTCGAGATTACAAGATTGCGTTGAATATTTGCGGCCAACCTGAAACTTGCATGATTTACCTAAATTAATTACAAAAGCGTAATTCTAAAACGGTAATAAATCGTCCGTTTTTATTTTTATGATCATTAGTAATAAACGAAAAACTCAAAAAAATAATTTATACTAAATCATAAATAATTTGCCATTTATCTACACGAAGATGCGAGACTAGTTGGCAATACAAAAACTTTGGTCGTTTATTTAAATTATAATGTTGTGAAAGTTAAAAGTTACAAAACAATACGGTTTTTTTACCGTTTATTTTCAATATCTTGAGTTATAAAGCCTTAAAATCACACCAAATATATAATTTTAAAGTTGGAATTTTTGCCAAAAACCGTCGTACAAATGTAAATTAAACTGATATTAGTGACCTTAATAAAGGATGACATTTCATGTGTTCGTATTCCCATGTGCTTTTTCGTTCACTTTGTTCAATTTTAATAAAGTCTAGCGCAATTTCAACACAGAATTCGGTTGGCTTTATACTTTTACTAAAAGTTGTCGGCAAATGGTTTATGTCACGGCACATTACAAACATGTAAATTACATGCTAACAATGTACAATATCAATTAAATTTACATATCATTTACTGACCAATGCTTTTCTACATGTGGTTTATTTATAATTAGACCTGAAAACATAACTATAATGCGTATATCCATACAATGTTTGATTATTTCAACCAATATATAGACAACTAATTATTATCAGAACAAAGGATTCTGTTTAATTTCAAATGAACGAAAGATCCCTTTAGGGATTACCGGTTTTCTATTAAACTCACAATCAATTAAAACAATAATTTCTACTATAAAAATTATATTTGGCGATAGCAGAACAAAATAATTGGAAGGCTATTTATATAAAGTTGAAGTGTAAACAACAATCGAAAAATATGGTCCTAAATCAATATGATAATTTTAAACAGGCAAGCACTTTCGATGACAATGCACCTTCACTTGTATAAACATCATAAGAATATTGATAAAGGGCAAGTGTTTATACAGGACCAGTATTTGGCTGAAAAATCCCTCAATATGTAATCTATAAAAGAAACACGAAAAGTTTTCTAATATTTATTAAATTATGGAAAATTGATGTGAACGACAAACTTTTATGACTGAACAAAAAATTATTAATTCATCGAAAAGTAAGATTCGATTGTTTTATCAGGAATTAGCCAAATCTCGGTAGCCTGCCACATCTTTCTTTTGGAGTATTATCGATAATTTTACAAATTTTATTTATTTCGTGAGTGTGTTTCTAACTGCAGAACATGCATGGTTTTTTGAAGGAATTCCCTAACTAACGTACTATCGAAGAGTAGCGAAGAAGTAGATTGACTATTACATGAGGGTTTGAAAGCAATTAAGAAGGGGATACGAATAATGGAAAAAGGAAATTTACGAAACGAAACGGAAGCAGCTACATCAAAAAAAAAAGTTCAGACAATGAATTAGAAAAGAAAACGATAATGAAGGCAAAAAGGTGAAAGAACTGACAATGTATTTGTGTTCGTTTGCTTTGAAAGACCGAAACATAAGTGGCCGTAATATTAAAAAATATAACAAAGAACGTACAGCTGTCTCCCGGCGCATCCACCATTTTTATTATTGATAATTTTCAACGTAAAATTCATGATTTCCGGCATGACCGCTTTGAAAATTTCAAAAACTTATTCTTTCTTTCTTTATAATTGCCATCCTGGGAAAATTACGTCAAAATTCGCATATTTGATGAAGTTATGGCGCTTTGGTGAATCAAACTTCCCTGTGACGGTGTTGGAAGCCTAAACTCGTATGAATGTATTTAGTAGAATTATCTATCAGAAAATAAATAATCCAACTATACATGAAGTCTTTTTAGGTTTTTAGGGTCTTTTTAGATTGAGTAAAAAGTTTCATTAAAATTGACCAATCCATATTCGTTTCCTGTTCTTCATAAGACGATTTAACTGGAATTTGTCATTTTATTGTAACCAAAGATGAAACGTGTATTTATCAATATGACCCCAAATTCCAACAAGTTACAAAGCAGTGGATAAGAAAAGGTGAAAAACTGTCTCTCAAATTTAGGGTTCGTGAAGCAGAGCTCGAACAAATGAACCGCTTCACAATCCAGATTTGACACTCACAATTTTTTGTGTGGTAGAATACTATATTCAGTCTGTTGTTGACGAGTATTTTACAGATAAAGCTCGAGATAACTTTCTGGGGGATTAAAGCAATCTTAAGATCTCTGTAATTGTTGCATTGAATGGAAATTACGTTCAAAAATAAAATTAATTTAATTTCTTTACACACTAGGCACATTTTGCGTAAGGCTAAACACATAGTGAAGCGGCGAGCAAAGCAGCGATGATAGCAGAGAGCAAAGCGGCGAAAATAAACCAATGCATTCCTATTGAACCGCGTATAGTGGAGCGACGAGCAACGATGCAACAGCGCTGTGATACTAGAGCAAAGCAACGATTTCAAACAATTTTGAATTCTCTGCTATCATCGCTGTTCAAATCGTTGCTAAAATGGAAATTGAGGCATTCATAAGTAGTGTTTTTATTAAAAAACCTCTGTGGGACCAAAAAACAATCATTTAAGCAAAAATCCTGAGACAGGTCGATTTTTGTTTTGAGTGAGACACATTTCAATGTCATTCACGACTTTGTTACGTCAGCCCCCTAGCCCCGGCAGCCCCCAACT
>JAZBGY010000405.1:29275-64521 GCA_037414755.1 Lydus trimaculatus | reverse complement strand
TTATTATTAATAATTTCAAGTTTTTCCTCACCTAGGGGGTTTCATTTAGACATAATCTACCGATCTATGTCAAAAAATTTGGAAAAAAGTCAGTATTCTAGGGTCGCCTTTATCTACCTCTGGCCGATTTTATAGTAGTAAGTATGTAGGTATAACTTAAATAAATACAGGTCCGTATTTGAAAGAAATGAACAATTAAATTAATGGTAGCCCTAAAGACACGAAATTTGCTACAACACCATAGAATTAAAGTCTGTTTTGTAACATTTCTTGATATTGTTGTTGTAAATAAAGGTGCGACGAAAGGAAATAGAAAATTGAAATTTTTGGTTTTCCCTACAACTTTTATGGTTTTCAAAACAAGCAAACAACCAAAATAATAACAAATCAAATAGCTTTAATTGTAAGAATACACATTATGATTGTTTTGCATTCACATTTACATTTAAACGTTTGCAAATCAGAGTAATGAAACATAAACATGGATTTGTCGTCCCTTATTCGTTTGCACCCCTTGACAGGCGCTTACTCTGCCTATAGGTAATTCCGGTGCTGCTATTATGTTTTCTTATGTTTTTACACATATCTATAATACCTATAAGTGAATAATAACTTTAATAGGACAATTTTTTGAAATCTGATGAATAAAATCAGATATAAGCACCTAAGTAAAGGAATATAAGATTTTCGGATTTTGTCGATCTTCTTTTTCACTTTATCAATTTTTATCCCTTAGATGTTCTATTTGTTTCATTTTATTTCCGACAGAATTAGTCAGTGACCTTTTTTCCCCATCATTTCATATTCTATTTTATTATTTTTCCGCATTTCTGCTTATACTTTGAACAGTAAGCACGGATAATAGCTAGAAGGTCTTTGAGTAGATTAAGCTAAATCCAAGATTTGGAAGAAAGGATTCTTTTCCTTTATATTTAAATCAGATGTACCCTCTTATCACGTTATACTTACCTTATAAGTAATATAAATAATTTACAACTTCTAGTAAATATATTTTTCAAACAAACAAATCCAAAAAAAAGGACATATAGATGCAAGTAGAATTGGAGACCGTATTAGATTCATCGAGTAAAATTATTGACAACTGTATTAACTGTAAAGACAACAGTAAACGTATTTTTATAATATGAAATTCTTCAATCCGATAAAATACATCGCATCGATAATAATATTTCAAATCGGTTCATTTCAGAGTCACAAAAAGATTATAAAAAGAATTCATATCGACACGACAGAGATATAGTAGAGGTTCCATTTTTAGTTTCAAATTTTTGAATACGGCTTCACTACGGTTGTTTGATAATGTTTTTATAAGGGTGCAATTAGTATTAGTGAAAATAGTATTTAGGGAATCAATTGCTTTATTATAAAAGCTTTCGAATAAGTTAAACTGTACCTATCTAATTATTATACCTTATTGTTAGTTCACAAAATATAAGATAAGGGCTGTTCTTGCATTGAAAATTCCCGTTTATTTATCATAAAGGAATTGTATCTTATAGCGAATTTGTGGAATTGAACATTTTGTTACCTTCAGCATTTCACTACGAGATAGCGCCACAACTATGGGTTTTTAATATTTTGAATTGATTATGTTAGGTCTACATGGTATGAAAATAAATTTTACCTTTGACTTTGATAGCACAAATATTGATAATGAAGTATAGAGACTCATTTTCATTTATTTATTTATTTTTGTTTATAATGAAAGCTATAAGCACCAAATGGAAACGACCAAGACGCGTTTAAATTATGAAAAATGCCAGTATTTTAGCGAAATTAAAATAAGAAAGCTTCTGTTTTTATGAGATTGTTGTTGAAAAAAAGCTTTCTCACATCACTAATTTTTTTGCATTTTATTTGTTTCAGGTGAGCAGATGTAATATTACTCCAGCTTGACTATACTTACATATTATAAGGTAAAACATATACTATTTTAAAAGATTGTAAAGGAAACATTTTCTATTCTAATATACTTGCAATATTGAGAAAATGGTTATTGATGCGATAAATATGACTAACAGCCATACGTACTATATAGATATATGGGTTTATTTGAATTTTTTCAAATTTCCTTTTCACTTCTTGTTCCATTTATAGATACCTATGTATAGGTAGATGCTTTCTTATTTCGAATTGATTCAAAGTACATCCTTAATATAAGTTTGTAATATTTTTGAGAGAAGAGAGTAGATTGTATAAATTAACAAAGTATAGGCTTTAGATTTTTCTTATAGCAATATGAGAGATAGGAATTTATATAAAAGTGAAAGATTTGCAATAGATACCTACATATATCTATTATTCAGAACTGTGTGTGTATGAACGTTTTTTTAAGTTCGTTATTATCATTTAGTCGGGAGGATCTAAAATGGTAAATGGAGTATATGAAAGAATACAGAATTATTGTAGATTGGAATGTACCCATTAAATTCCAGTCTTTTTTTTTATTAGAAAAAGCTTTTAACGTTTAATTGGGAAAATGATCTGAAATAGCGACCAATGTCATTCAATATATCTCGATATGTATCTACTTGATTGACAGCCACAATTTCACCTATACCATATATTGTGGTTATTGGAGGTATAATGTATGCGTTGTTTCTATCCATTTAACTGTTATAGTGGAAATTATTCATTATATTTATAATGTTGGATAGAATTTAATTAAAATGTTAGGTACAATCGAAACCAAATATAAAATGTTACACTGTTGTACTTGTACATACCTATATAGATTTTATAGAAAGTTAGATTGAAATTGTTGTTTGAAAATAAATCACAGTATCAACTAGGGGATAGAAGAGAAGGACAAATCAAGTTGTAGACAAATCCCTATAGGGATATTGTCTGAATTTCATGCCTCTACGCTATTTCTATACTATCTTGTGTTATAAATTTAAAGTTTACACTTTGCCACTAATTAGTGTAACAATCAAGTAGACTCCATCTCTTTATAAATGTATGTCTTGTTCATGCTTGTATGTATGTACCTAACGTACAATAGGAAGAAATTGCAATTAACCAAATTGAAGCGCTTGTGTGTGTGTGTGTGCTCATCAACCTAGAAAATTGTAGAGAAAAAATAAAAGTTGAATTTTGAAATTATTTTTAATACGTAGCAATAGATCTAGGATACCTAGAGGCTTATTTATTCCACTTACATCAATATTTATATTAACGTTTATCTTGGAATTGCTTGAATTTCTGAATCGATGAAAAAATTAAGATCAGTCATTAAAAGTTAATGGCACGTAAAGCTAGATAGTCAGTTCTGATAAATGATGATAGGTAATGATGGTAATAAGTTGTTAGAAAATGTAGCCAACCGTAGCATGTTCAGAGAAGAGAAATTGAAAGAAGAGAAGCGTTAGAATATCCGTAACGATATCAAAAATTTATATACCTACAGACATATAGGTATATAGATATTCTTTTTTTCTATAAACTTATTCTGTCAATATATCAGATATTTCTATTCGTTTGGAATATTTTCATTTTGAATAGATATATGACGATTGCGCCGATAGTTATTTACACTTGAATAATTCTACAATTACCTACCATTATATAGCGTATGTAGCTACAAACATACAAGTATTGTATTCGAATTCATATTTCCTTTTGTATTACGTACATATATTGAGAAAAGATGGTATTTGTATGTTATTGAATTTTACTTATTCCTATTCCATCATTGTA
Source organism: Lydus trimaculatus (assembly GCA_037414755.1). NCBI lineage: Eukaryota > Metazoa > Arthropoda > Insecta > Coleoptera > Meloidae > Lydus > Lydus trimaculatus. The sequence goes on along the minus strand of JAZBGY010000405.1, from coordinate 60,801 downwards.
TAGGTATAGATAGATAGGTATCACATCAGTATCGAATATTTACACTTTACTGACTGATTGTGAGACTAAAACTGTTTGCGTTGATCTTTCCACAAGAATTGTCTCATTCTTTTTTCCTTATGTTGCACATTAAAAGGGTTATAATGATGTTCATGTTTTATCAGGGAAGCGGATGGGTGATTTAGGTTTTAATCGATTTTATGTCTGTTAACTGGCTATTGAACGATTAGGTAGTCATAACAAATTTATATGATTATAGGCTTTGATAAAAGCTGTGTGTATTTGTGTATCTCTTGGATTTTGAACACGAATTTCGGGTGTACAGTAAATGAATTTCAGGTAAAAATTTTTATGTTTTATAGACGAATTCAAATTGGATTTACATTTAATAAGCTTATGAAAATACATTCAATACATCAAATTGCAATTATAAATGGAAAAAACAACAACAACAAAGTTGAAGTTAGGGATTTATTAGGGTTAAAATAGGAATTAATAATTATTTTTATTTTATTATTTTTTAACATTGTAGAGTTGACAAATTAAATGAAAATTGTTTGTGGAATTTAAATTATTTTGGTTTACGATCCAGTTTTAGATTAATCACAAAAAAATTCGCCTTTTATTATTAGTATCAATCGGCCCAATATTACTACGGTTTTAGTTCTTTATATGTACCTCTGTTATCTGTTACAATTTATAAAAAGAAAGTTGATACAGAGATGATAATTCCACTATGGAATATTAATTAGAAAATCTATGTGGTCTTTGACCTAACAATCTTTGATATTCGTTGTGTTTCTAAGAAATTAGTGAAATAAATCTAACGATCAAACTAACATTTACCTAGAAAATTGTTTAACCTTTTGTGAGCTTATGAAAAATTGATAAGAATCAGTCTTTACGGAAAACAAAAATAAAACATATAATTTACTTAATTGTAAATTAAATACTGTTGGAACACAATGTTTCTCATCTGATGTCAATTACCTTTCTATTCAGTTTGATAAACCAAATTAATGCAAAATGTCTAATTGTTAATGGAAGTACCTACCTACCTAAATAAATAAATCGATAACTATATCTATATCAATTTTCCATAGTAGGTACATACAACAATAATACATCATGTGTGCCTAAAAGCAGGGGCGTTCCGATAAGGTGTGCATGAAATACGAGCGGCCGAATCTTTGGGGCGGCCAAAACTGATCATATTTTATAAATAAAAGTACTTAATTTGCGAACATTGAAAAGTTGTATTTTCCATTGACTGTGAGTATATGCAAAAATCAATGAAAAGTTTTGTTTAGCAGTTATAGTTATCAGCTGTATTTTATGATTTTTCCGGGAATGTGTATAAAAATGCAATGACTTTTGGGAAAAATCGGAAAATGGAAACGTATGCCAGGCTATTGAAAAATATGTAAAGTCCGACCTTCAAGTTTTTAAATCCAAGTTCTAAACGGTATTGCCGGAACTGCGAATAAATAATCAACTTGTGATAAAATTTTGACATCAATTTACAAAGTCATATAGTAGAAAAAAGCTTCCGATCATACACTGTAGAAGATGAATGAGTCTCAACCTTTCTGTAACATCGGACTGCAAAAAGTTTAATGTTTTCCTGTTGATTAAACGTTTAGTTCTATTTGTCATACATAATTAAGTTTTGCCTGGAAAACTTTCGTTACTAATGAAAAGGGCGGCTGAAACACTTTTTGCATATGGGCGGCCGGAAGTATAGGAACGCCTCTGCTTATAAATACATATGTATTTTGTAGTAATACATGTACATGTGTATGTCTGTATATAAGTACTTAAGAACCTAAGCATATGTAAATGAGAGTTTAATTTGAACAATATCTAAAGTTCAGTAGGTTTAACATTTATGTGAATGACTATTATCTACACATGTTTTGATAAATAGATGTACCTAAACAAAACAAGTATACTAATTGCTATAGTTATAGGTATATCTAATGTACACACATTTATCATACTTGATCAATTCTAAATTTATCTATTGTTTATTATACATCATATACATATTGTAGTTATAGTAAATGATTAATGATGTATCTATTGTTATAACATCTTTAAATAAATAATACTTTATCTTTATGTATGTATGTATGTATGTACACGCTTGTTCAACTAATATCTATTATTTGCAATGTAAAGAATAGATTGGATTTTTTCATTATAGAATGTCACAATTGTTCATATATCTACCTATCTACCTACCTACACTAAACAGTTTCAATTTACAATAATCTGTTAATTATAATTAATTGTTCTGTAATTAATTACACAATAGTAAAAATCAACAAATTATTATTAGATGTAAAAATATAAAAAAATCTAAATTGCACACCTGCCAACATCTAATTAGTTCCATCATTAGGTACTATTGTATATAATTGGAATCGATTGTGTAATTATTACTCCACTCCACTCCACCAGGTATATAATTTATAACTGAATTGAAATGTCGTGTATTTTAATAGTTGGAATAATTATTAACTGTAGGTATTCCTATTAATTGTAAGTACCTATAGGTAGTAGTAATCATGAAAACTTTTCAATCAGATACAATTACAAGACAACAACTAAACTTTTTAACCATTAGATACTAATTTAATGTTAATAAACGTTTATAATTCTCTGTTATAGGCAAATTAAGATCAAATTTTTGTATGTCTATCTATCTACTTACTTACAGGAAAATACGTTCTTATAGTCATATAAATAACTAGTTTTATTGATTAGTACCTACCTAATAGGAAACGTTGAAATGAGACAATAATTGCAAACAGAATTCATGTATGCTGCCTGCATATTACAAATTTTAATGCATTGGTGGAACGTTGCTGGATTTTGAAAATTATCAGCACTCAATTAAAATGATAATGTTGAAAATTTGAATAATAATATTCAAATAAGTCATAACAAATGTCATTATTCAATCAATATTTTATCGTAGGTATCTACCTACCTCTGCATCATCTTTCCAATTTCTTTAACAATATTCTAGCGGATGTGTGTTAAAATTAAGAGAATAAGACAAGGAACTTGATGTTTTGTCTTACCCTTCTCAAATTTCGTGTCAATTCGCATCAGACCAGTAGATATCTTTAAAGTTTGAAATATTTAGTTTGTTAAGAAGTTGATAAATAAATCAAATTTACAAAGTTTCTCACAATTATTCTTTAAATAATAAGAAAATAGAATATTAAAACAGATTTTATTCTTCTTTGATCACTTTAAAATTCATTCTTTTCCTATATTAAGAGTTGATGTTATTGATTCAATAATTCACTAATTTAATAATATACTTTTGCATAATTTGCAATTGTCTTTTTATTATTACAATCTTTTTTCATACACCTATGTATGTTAAAATGAAATTCAACAATAAAATAGTAGATTTCTCGTAATTTCAGTAACGTATGTATACCTATTGTAGATACTTACATACTTTGATTTCATATTATAAAGTATTAATTTCATTATTACCATTATGATTTGAATCAACACATATGGTTATTCACGTTATGTGTATGTATGTACTTATATACCTATATACCTACCTACAAACGTCGATTTTTCATTATAAAACATATATTTGGAAATTTATGGGAAAATATCAATATAGGATGCCAATTAAATATGCTCTATAAATGTTTACCTGTACTTGAATTGTGGTTGGAATAGGTGACAGAAAATTTATGGATCGCAGTACATCGGTTTGCTTTTAGTTGTCAATGTTTCCTGTCAGTTAACCAAGGATTGTTATTCAGTTTGGTATAGTTTGTTGGATGAAATTCAATACTATACAGTGTTACCTATCTACCTGTAGACTTATATAAGTTTTAAAATTTTTGTTTATACTTTCTGACGACATATTTCAAAATTCATGAGTTCATGATAGACAGACAGACCTCTGCTATTTACTACAGTACTCTCCTATGAAAAATAGTAAATAAATAAATGACAAATTTTAATGCTATTTAGGTATATAAAATTTATAAAAATAATAATAGAGTGGGAAAAGTAGAGTAGAAACGTAGCAGCTTCTGCTATTAATGATTCATAAAAAAGTTTCCGAAATGAATTTGATTATTAACAGACAATAGACAATTGTTTCGATCATAAAAATTCTAAAATTAAAAATTAAACAATCAAGAATACACGAAATGTTGAAGATTTACACATATAATACCTGTTTCTTTATGAAAAAAGTAAACAGAAGAGGAATACAGAAAGTGAAAAACAAAACAACAACAAAGAAACAATATAATTACCTATAACTGGAGGGCGGACGTTCCACAAATAGCTATTGAAACATGGGTATTTTTGGCCCTCAAATCAACACAAATTCCGGAAACTGACAATACTATAGGTTCGCTCCCTAATTATAACAATTCGAATGTATTGGAAATAAGAAACGTTTATCTGTGGCCGTTATTCAATGACTACATTTTAGTTTTCAACGATATAATAGAAAATTGACATTGATCTGTAATATCTATATGTATGTACTTATAGGTAAAAGTATAGTGCATTTTTCAATCGAGAATCAACTTTGAGTATTTAAAATTTGTGTATGGTTCATATAAAAAGTGCCTAATTTTGATTAATTTAGAAGTTGTGGTTGTTGTGGTTGTATCTTATGTTAGTAATACCTACTTTATATCATACAAATTGCTTTTAACGTTTACGTATCTACATAATTTATTATCCCCGTATAGCAACACAACACATGTAGGTATGTACTAGGTAGGTACACAAAAAATAGAGTTAAATCTAACAATATATAAACATAATCTATAGTCAATTTTAGTAATTTATTCTTTAGTACAAAAAAAAAAAACAAATCAACTATAACATTAATGATCTGTGTTGTTTTTCTATATAGGTACAATTATTTTCTTTTATATTGTGTACCTATGTATGTACAGTTATGAATAGTTCAGCCTTTGCTCGGGCACAAAAAATTAGATTAAAAATTAAAGATGAAGGCAAATTAATAAATTATAAATCACTTGGGGATTTTCATTTCAACAATCAATAAATAAAATGTAGGTATATAGATATATAGATATAGTATGTAGTAATTAATAGTACTTCGTAATATTAAGCACTATTTTCATTATAACATTCTCAAATTTAAAGGAACAAAAGTGGGGTTTATGTTTTGAAAAAGACACACCTTTCATCTAACAAATCATGCACTGAAAGTCTGAAATTTTTCATTTTATTGTAGTGCCAGATCGACTATAATGCTAACGTAAAAGTTGTACATTTCCATGATAGTCTTAGTTTCTTATCGTGATAGAACCTTAAATTTATCAAGTGTTTTATTGAAGTTTAATCAATCCTCTTCATTTGTACAATTAAAAAAAGTTAAATATCGATTATAGTGATGTAAATTTACGCATTGAATGTGGATTTTACCTGTTTTTTCAAAATTTCCTTTAAAAATCGCACATAAACCATGGAAGCTATTACAAAGTTAGACTAGTTGTTTCAAATAAATTCGCAAACCTTTTTTTTATGTGATCATGGTATCATCCGCATTACGAAATCAGCCGAGTTTCCCCTATACCTACAATTAATTAGAATTTATTTGTTGGATTAAAATATATGTTTATTACAATTCAAAAGATATTCTATTCTATAAAATAGAATCATTTAAGTAGGTACATATTTAGATTTTTATCACGATTTTTATTACGATTCACGTTACAAATAGAATATCTACATATTACATGCTGATGAATTCTCGTATGCCTACAGATTTTGTAAAACATCGCATTTTTCATGTATTATGTGTGTGTAATGTTTTGTGTAACGTACTAATTTTCACATGATGCCGTTGAAAAAGATTTACGTTGATGATCATGTGGGTAATCTAGATAATTCCTTTCGATTGGGTCGGATTGGTGGATCTTATACAAATCTTATAAAAACGAAAGCTATGCTCGTTTTTTTTTAAAAAAGAGCTTTAGACCTGTTGTGTTGTAAGCAGGCTTTTTTAGTATTACAACGGCTTCTTTATCTTTCTTTCTAAAATGATTCATATTCATACAAGATTAGGACTCTACCTATATTTGTCTAACTAAATTTGTGATTTGATTAATTGAATTTCACAGGTAGATTGTAATAACATGATAAAAGTTAATTATCTTGAATTGAAATTGATCGTGTTATATTTGGTTTATCCCAAACAATTCACTGAAGCTCAAAGTTGTCCTTTAGGTTATTTTAAGTTCTCAGATATATCATATCTATGTATAATTCATTAAAATGTCTTTCAATTACACAATACAATAAAAATAAATGTACCAACACAACATACACACTTAAATAATGGTAGATACCTGTGAAATTTTTTAAAATACAAAATTATTAATAAAATTGAATTAATCTTGAATTTCACTTGTCCTTTGTTTCTATGTTATTGAATAAAGGCTTATTGAGATATTTTTAGGGCTACATATACATACATATACTTTGATTATCTTACTTGGCGACACAAAAGGTTAGTTAAAATATAGCACATATTTAAAGACGACCTAATTCTATACGAAGCATGCTCTCTAAAAATCATTTGTCCTTCCATTGGAGAGAAGAGTTACCCTTCTATAATGACATTGACGACAAGCTTCTTTTTTTCTTTTATGTTCATCATACGGTGATAAACTTTTTTACCTTATTCATCTACATCATCATCATCATCCCATCATTCTCACAAACCAATCTTATGTGTTCGTTTACATACCTACATATGCATGTTATTCATAGAACTTGTTTAAATATAATCTCAAGTTAGAATGGAAGCATATTTAATTATTCTCCTGCAACCATACCTAGCTAGATACATCGACACAGGTAATTAATTTTCGTTAGAATTTCTTCAATTATAAATGTCCCTTTTATTACAATCTTAATTAATTATTAATAAAGTCACAAGTTGTACCTCATGTTCCATATTATACTATAAACTTTCTATACGGTTTCTACTTCTATCATTCTGAATAAACAACAAATTTCAAATATGAAACATTGTTCTACTTCTACTTTTACATATGTATACTATATTATAGTAAATTATAGTAAATTATAAGAGTAGGTAATTTTTATTATTATAGTCACTTTATCATCAATATGTGTACCTATACCTATATAGTGTTATGTTGCTAAACACGTGGTATTTTCAACATTTTCCACACAATAATCCTGACATCCTTTCCTATTAGCATCCTTATAGAAAGTGGGGACAGGATGCGCACGCTTTCCAATGCGTGTCATTTCCCAATATATACCTCACTTTTACCGTGTGTTGAACAACACATTTTCATTGGTGGTGGTACTATCCTCGGAACGAGTGAGAGATTTATAAAAATGTGCCGGTAAAGTTGTTCAGTTTTCTTACTTTTAAAAATTATTTATTAAATATAACAATAATGATGATGATGATGATAATAAATAAATATTGTGTGGTGTATAATAAAAATTATTGAAATCAGTTTAATTAATTTAAAAGTGACGATTATAAATCACAATGATTGATCGTTGGAGATGAAAGCACAGGAAGTTGTCCTGTTAATTGTGCTTTCTAGTTAGGTTTGTATAGATTTTGTTATAGAGACTAGAAAGCTTACTGCAAATACTTCCAAGCATCTGTTACATTTTTGTTTTTGGTTTTTGTTTTGTTTTTTTGTTGAAAAAAAAACAAATACCTCTGGTACGCATTGCATGCTCCCAGTTAGATTAATGTTTATTTTTAGACACACACACACACACACACACACATACACGGAGTGTTTGCCAAACTTTTTCCAAAAAAAATTCATTCGTTTCCATCTCGATATTCACAACATTATCGGATATTTCAAGGGGATTATTTCGATTCCATCCGTTCATGATTTCGAATAACATTTAACAAATGAAATGTTTGCAGATATTATTGTTGAAAGCTTTGAAAGCTCACTAGAGCAAATCTTTTATAAAATAGACTGCAGTGATTGTTTAAAGAATCTAAAAGTTTCTTTTACATAGATTTACACCGATTGCTGTACTGATAATTGTAAAAAGAAAATTCTGCCAATATATATTGATGATAAATATCTAATCTCGTAGGTAGTTTTTCATTATTAATGTTGATAGAGCAGAAACTCTAAATTTTTCACCAATAGAAATGAATGAAATATTAATATTTTGTAGCAATACTGGGTATTTATAAATATATAGGTATATATATATATTGAATCGATAATTTGGTACCAATCAATAATCAATAAAGATAAATGCTATTAATTTATCCGATAAAAACATTTCCATTGGCTAGACTCTATTAACCTACTATTCCACACACAATTCACACAGGGAATTATAGATTCTTATAATTTTATTTGCGTTATTTGATTAACTCCAATAAAGGTTAGAACAATTTTAAATCTTCCTTACATCTATACATATAGCGCTGCTAGCATTTTAGTGTTGCTGGTGTAACATTCCAGACGCTAGTATGCAATCAAACTTGTAATTTTATCTTTATATTTTTCTCGATGGTTGTATGTGTCGATGTGTGTCTGTGAAAGGAATTATCGAGGATATTTCCATCAAGTGTCAATAACAAACATATGATCTTTACTTATCCTATTGATCAGTTTACACTATATTACAAAGGTCGTCTATTAACAAACCTTTGAAAACTCACCTTCGACAAACATTCTATAACAAATTTGTTTCATTTTTAGATTATAAGAGCACCTATAAGAGTTTCTTATATCTATAATATGTAGGTAAATATGACTTTTTTAATTAAGGCAAAAGAATATCATTTGAATTATTACTTTGATAGAATCGTGAAATATATAAAAGTGCTCTTTTCTTTATTTTAATTTTCCAACGTTAACATCTGAAAAGTTTTTGATTTTAATTCAAATTAGTGTTCGTTAAAAGTTGTATGCGATACCTATAACAAATTCATAGAAAAATTCTAAAAAGTAAGCTTTAATGTATAGTTACTTGCTGTAAATTACGATAGAAATAGAGGAAAAAGGTCGTTGAAAACTTATTCCGGCATGATAAACAAAATAATGAACAAAAAACAGAATTTTTCATGATAGTGTTGTTGAAGTTTATCTAAATATTTACCAGTATATACACAAGCAGATACAGTGTATGTGTGTGTGGCACTGCATATTTCTGCATTTGCAAAAAAAAATGTCTTACTGAATTTCCGTGTGCATACATAAGTTAGTTTTTTGTCCAACTTTTCTCATATGAAATAGTTAAGTATCATACAATTACATAGATGGAGAGATTACTGAAATTTATTAAATGATATCGTGATTTAATTGCCTATTATGTACATACATCCATATGTGTTTCAATGATAATAATTAGTTCGGTAGATGTTACTAATCCTTTAGTCATACGAAATAGATTTCTTGAATCTCATGAGATTCAGCATAAATGGATTTTGATATATTCCAGTAGTAAAACAATAGGATTAATCTAACAGAATACACAAAATTTAATGTAATGTTGTTGTTATTCCAATGTAAATCTCTATTTAAAACGATTTAAGAAGTTGCTGCTTAACAATTTTACAGCTAGGTTAAATGTGAATCAAAATTATTTCAAATAGAAATAATAATAATAGGTATATGATAAGTTAATTCTTAAATACAGAGATATAAGGAGAATCTGAAAATATTTCAAAGTTTCTGAAATTGTTTCCATCCTTTTGATAGACATAAAGTGAAAAATAAACTTAAATATAAAGTAGATTTGGTTGTTTGTTTCTCCTGATAACGTTTGTTTTTCAAATTTCTTTTTCGTTATACGAATAACTCGATTGAAAAGATAAACTTCCGATTACCAGTGAACAATTTCCTCAATTCCTACAAATCCAATACAAGTGGAATTTTCCTTCAACTAAATTATAGATTTTTTAGAGAAAATAAAACAAACTAATTATAAGTAGGTAGTTTATAAATTCTTTAATAATAATCAAGATTTTCTACTCTTTATTCTTTCTGTTAGGTATGTATGTACCTATTTAATTTTTGAATCAAATAGATTTTCCGTTAGTTTTGTTTCATAAATTGCAATCATTTATTTTGACAAAAGCAACAATATGATAGTGATGATAAATCAACGTGAAATCTTTCCAATCGGATGTCTAAAGGATGTAAATCAATAACATTTCAATTTGTCATTGGTTCCTATGGGTGGTCACTTTCGAGCAAATGTCATATCGATTATTGTAATATTTGCTATAACAGTCAACGTACAATTTCAATCAAGAAAATGTCCAATATAGAGTGGGAAAGCATGTTTTTCTATCTCATTATATAATAATCGACATACATATTGTCATGGCAGGTGGTTATTATATCTATATACATATAGATACAATAAATTGAAATTGTTAGCAGAAACTATGGATGATTTTCAATATATTTATATGTGGGTGTGGGGTAGGGGAAAGGTTAGTTATTGTTATAAAAAGCATTCAAATCAAAGAGTAAAAACATAATTATTGATTACGTGAATGTGAAATTACAAATCAATATTTGAATTAAACATTTAGATATTTGATCATTATTGGGAATTTGGATAGTGATAGGAAAAGAATTACTGTGTCACGGTTTTCTCAAGTTATTTATAGTTTGGATCATTAATTAAATATTTCCTCAACTATAATTCTATATAGTAGAAGAGATTTAAAGGATTTAATTGGATCAAACTGAAATTTCTTTAATGGGTTCACTGAGTTGTTTGAAATTATTTAAACAAGAACAGACTGAGTAGATTATCAAATCTTTAAATGAATTGTATTTAAAAAGATTTAGAACTGATTATAAAACAAATTTGTTTTCTCTAACAAAATTTATCAAACAATGAAAATGTAAATTAAATAATGGAAAAGTTTGTACTTTGTTTATTTTCTTTGAGACTTTCCGACAGTTCAAAAACTTGCACTTTATTGAAATTTTGCAATATACTACGACTATTTTATGTTTTAGAAGTTTATAAATTTCATTAAGTCAAAAAATTTTGTCCACTTTGGTATTCATTCTTCATTTTTTTATCAGTAATTGTTAAATTGCTGTCTTTGTAGTCGTTTTATTATTCCAAAAGTTCTTCTAAAAGTTGTAAATTGATTGCAATTGAGATTTCTTTGTCAATTCGAATTGTGCTTTTTTTAATTGTTAATATTTGCTGTAAAATTGATATATATGTGAAAAATAGGTACTTGTACATCATGCATCATCAGCATCACCCATTCTTATAAAGAAACAATGGACAGTCAGATTTGTTGTTGACACCACCAATACCTCATCCCTAGTATCGAATTTTGTCCAATCCAGTTGCCTAAAGATGTACCACAGTACTTTAAGACAAATATCGTAATGCTGCTGATGCTACTGACAAACGTATCAAATGTTTATCATATCTGTTACAAAATATTGGTCAGGTAGGAAACATTTTTTATGTATGAAAAAGCGATAACATATTAAAACAGAATTGGGGATGGGTGACTCCAACAACTGATATTCTCTTTATATTATTCTAAATCATTCGGAAAATATAAGAGTGGATAATGTCGGTGCTGTTTCCTGTATACCTATTTTGCTGCATGCCTCATACTGTATTCAAAATAGGAACGCATCGAACAGAACAGAAAGTTTATAACTTGGTGTAGAAAACATGTTGATACAAAATGTTTAATTTAAACTGGTTACTTTTCCGGATTAAATTCTAAATTAAAAAAGGATAAAAATAATCACACAACTGCCAAAGCAACATATCAAATGTCGAAAAAAAATCTCATTAAACTGTTTAATATTTACTGGAAATATTTCGCGAGAACATAACCGAGAGTTATGTGTATATACTGGAGTTTCATTTTATTCTATTTATTATTAAAGAAACTTAATAAGGTAGAAGCACAATGATAAGAATAAATTTTATAATACAATTGTGTGAAGACAAGCACTGAAGGGGATCAAATCTTAAGAATTTAGGTAGGTACATGAGACAACTATAAGTGAGAATAATAACAAGATAAAAAAATAAAGACAGTATTTAATATAGCTTTGATGACATCTAGGACATAGGAAAAGATAAATCGGATTGAATATAGGTATGTATATGTATAATAGAAGAACAAGATAACAGACGAATCTGGCAGAACGATTACATCGCTAGAATGGAAATGGAAGATTGATAAAAACAACATAAGACAGAAAACCAGTGTTAGACTTTGAAATAAACGAGACTAACATACACCATTACAAAAAATCAATGAAAGAACAATAACAAGGATTAAAAATTAAAACGAAAGAAGACAAAGAACTGTCCTCAAATGACATATGGTATTATTTGTATATGTAGGTACTAGATAGTGTATAACAACAATAATTCCCGTAAAATCATCAATAATTTCAATAATAATAATAATAATAATAATACATCTATATATAGATAGGTATAATTATGAATAGATGAATTACAAACCAGCAATATAATTGATGAATAGAATCTGTATATCAAAATTGTTGAACATGATGAAAAACAAATTGCTACTACTGTCTACCTCGAGATATTTGAAAATTTAAAATTCAAATTTAAACACTGTAGAAAATGGAATTATGATCTTCTGTATGTGAATACGTCTCTTCACCAATATCTCCAACCCTTATACCAATATATAATAGCTTGTAAAAGCTTCTATTGGTACTTTAACATTTTGCTTTAATATAAAACTGCTCCATTTTCAATATACCGATGTCGAGAAGAAAATGTAACGTTTTTGTTGGAGAAAAGAAAGAAAATATGGAGATAGAAAAAAAAGCCTTATTTGTAATTTGTGAATAATGTAGAATTGGAGAACAAATTATAAACAAGTAACATGAAAACTACAAAGATTAGATGTTGATGATGATCATAATAAGAATGATGAAAAATATGACGAGACACTTTAATATAGCTGTACGAGTTTATAGAATTTTTGCAAATTGGATTATTGTTGAACAGAATAAAACAACAAAGATAAAATTGAATCAAGTTGTTTCACATAAATTTTCCTAGTTACGTTTTGAGGAAAAAAAGGCAAGATGAACAATTTGTGTTTGTGTGTGTGTTTTTTTTTACATCTCTCTTGGTACTTTAATAAAGATTTATTAAATTGAAATTATGATAAAAACGGAGACAAAAAAAGATCATTTCCTTTAAGTAGGTAGTTATAATTTGTTTTAAAATTTATTGGATCGCAGACGAAACATTTGATTGAGTTTCCCGTGTTGTAATTAAATCTGTGAATTTAAAGTAGAATTTAATTATTTGCTGACTACCAGTAATAATCAGTTAGAGAAGAATTTTAATAAATTAGGTGAAAGATGAAAATTAAATTTTGTTTAACACAACAATAATGTTTATATAATTTATCAGTTTCTTCTTGTTTTACATTTTATTTCCTTTGGTATTGGAACCGTTTAAATCGATATTTACGAATACGGTAAGTATGTATTGTGACGACGAACCTGCCAATATCCTTTAATAATTCCCTTGCAACTAAAAGAAATAAGTTGCGACATTTGCAACCTTATTTTAAGTCAGATAAAAATAATCTAAATATTTCGTAAATTTATTTAACATCTGTGATTGTATTAATGTTGTCTGAATTCGATTGCTTGCATTATTGCAATTGCAATAATTAGTTTAGAATTACATTACAATTCTGTTCTGTATTTGTCAGTTTCGATAATCGATTTATGAAATTTCATCTACAAAAAAGACGTGATGGAAGTTTAGTTCAATTTCTATATTTAGTTGATTATTTTGAATAATTTCATAAATAAATTCTTGATTGAAAATAATAAGAATAACAACATCGTATAGAGTAAACAAAAAGTAAATCTGAAATGTAGCGACTCAGATAATGCTTAAAAGTTCTTCTTTTGTTTACTTGTAACTTTAGTGCTTACGTTCTATATTAAGAGTTATCTAATGTAAAATAAGCTGCAGTTGATTTCCTATAAATTGTAATGTAGACATTGAAATGCAATAGAGTCTCTTATTTAACGTAATGTATGTAAGGTACCCTTCTGTAATTTTAGAAGTACGTGGGTAGTTTATCCACTCCAAAGAATCTCTTTGATTATCCAACTACACTTTTGGAATATTCTATGTTCCAACAGTAGCTTCGTGATCTGTCATTTTCTTTTGAAACAGAAATGCCCTAAATGTTGCTTTCAGCAATTCTATTTGCCTTGGACCTATGTGCCCTTGGATAATCTCGAATTTCAATAAGCCTCCATAGAAAACTCATCGGATAGTTTTCTCTCTTTTTCTTTTTTTTTTAGTATTATTAGAGACAAATAGTGACAAAGTTTGGTAATCGTCTGAACGTATAATATAAAACGTGGAATAATATTCCTACCAACAAATGTATTTTTTAACTTATCGTCAATTTTATAGAGAAGAAGGGAATCATAAGATTAATTTTAAAGTAGGGACTTTTTTTTGTTAAGAATATCTGACTGTCTACCTACTTTTTGCGTTTACTTTTCCACGTTTTCTTTTTATCAATCTTTCAATCCTGTAGATCCTATCTCTCTATACATATATAGGAATTTGTTTCATTTCATTGAAAGCAGCAATCATTTCTAGGTATCTTAATCACACATTAGGGAACCAAAATAGAATATAGGTAATGAAAGTGAAAATCTTTAAAAATTCAGGTCACTAAAACCATTTAAAAGTGTATAAGTGACCTATGGCAAAAAAATATGTTCAGACTTTAGACGTTAACAAATTGAACATTCCTTTTAGAATAAATTTCCGCTCAAAAATTGGATGGGGAATAAGAGCTGTATACATATTTTGCAACATAAACAACATATATATTTGGTTATTCTATCTTTCCTTTCATAACCGTTTGATTATAATGAAAATATGCTGAAATACTCAGTTGTTATTGCTTTCTTAAGAATATGGTATATCTATATGTATGTTTGTCTTGTTTAATATAATAAGAAAATTGCCAATTCTTTCAAAATTATTCAAATATAAGTACAGTTCATAATATTTGAATATTTGCAATTTGAAATGCATGAATTGATCTTGCAATAATCACATCGTTACTTGTAATATATCTAGTCGACAATTGACATAAAGGAGGATGAATATTAAGATCTGCATCAAGAATAAAGTGTCCCAAATAACGAAAATAATCGAAAATCATATAAGGTTTCAGTCAGGAAGCCCCATAACGATTGGCTATTATATCAGTAAAGGTAACACATATGAAATTTATTAAATTCACTATTTATTATTGCGTACTGAATACATTTGAAATAAAATAACTTTTGTGAATGTTTACAACATACCTACCTATACAATTGTATAGAGACTGGAAGGATTCATCAAATCTATAAAGACATTTGAATAAAGTTATAAAGGGAAATGTATCTGTCTCTAGACAGCAATAATACTACTAATACACTGTGAATAGAATAGAAAAGTTGTTACGTAATAGAAACGAATCTATTCATTTATTTGTTCAAATAACTAAACAACCAGTAATTGGAAAGAGAATCATAAACAATGTAATAATGTTACATCTACATCATTTAATTCAATTTATGTTGCATGAACGACTAAAATTAAATTTTATTTTAGATAATACATCTAGGTGTGGGTAGAATTGATGTAGATTGATCCCATATTCATTAAATATTTAATATAAAATATTATGACTAGAAAAGATCATCATTTTTATATTTATTGAAGCAACTGTTATCTCTGAAAGTAAATTATCAGCAGATTTCTACAATTTTCAAATCGTTATACAAACAACACCAAGTTTCATTTGAGTTTATTTTTCAAAGTTTTTTGTTTGTTTGTTGTTAGATTTGTCAGTCCTGTATGGACTCTAAGGGATATCAAAAGGAGAACAGTACTTATAACTTTAAAATATAAATTGGATTTTAGCATATGCAGATAAACAGAATGTTAAAATAATTATATGGATGAAATAGTATTTACAAAAAGAGGAAATGTAAAGTTAATGATCCTGTGTCTATCAGACTATCAAATTGGTGAAATAAATGCGTATCCTAATGGTTTTATTGATTTCAGACGCTTCCTCTAATTTATAACATTCATGGATATCCACAATGAACACAGGATCATATGGATTTCAAGCTTTATAAGTTACTCCTACTTTTTTGTTATTCCTCTCTTTGATTAACATCGTGAAAGAAAATGGATCTATTAGTTCAGTTTATTATTCGTTTATTATTGTTATTAACTTCAATTTGGAATCGATATAATTATATTTGTATGGCTTAAGTAAATTGTTATCTAGATGAATGAATGGTTCACAAACAATCAACTAGTTATGATTAATTTTACGAATTCATATACAAATCAATAATTAATTAAAATCAAATACCAGTAGTTTGTATGTTAATTGCTTAAGACACCTTTAGAATTTCTGTCTTGGATTCAATCAGAATTTGTTAATTATTCATCTAATATTATGCTAATATTGTGTAAAATCGATATATTTCAATTATAGATCAATTATAATTGAATTTACATATACATACACCATTAGAACTACTCTTTTAGGTACATTGTGAAATAGACAAGCATCAACCAACGTTACGATAATCAAATCAGTTGAAATGATATAAAGGGAAATAGGTGGTTAGAGGGTGAGAAATTTTTACTATTGTAAACACTCACTCATAGACTCTATTGTAAAATACAAGAAGAAAACAGATTTTTTACATTCAGTTAGTGCCTTTGTCATGATCGTTGCAATATCTTTGTTCCAAGGAAGGATAACAGATGAGCACATTCAGAACATTTTGTATAAACTTCAAATTATTAAAATAGTTTGTTGTTGCTTATTTTAACTCATGTAGTTTTTTATTTTTTTTATTCTGTGTATTATTTTAATTCTATTAAACATAATACAGTCTTTGTCTGAACTGTTGAAAAACGGTATGGGGCTAAAACTATCGGCATGAATCAGACAAAGATATCGAATGTTTTATGATACATTTGTCGATGTATAATCTATAGCATGTATCGAAGCCATCGAAGTAGCATAATCTGTGGATCTAGAGGTGAGGTATCGCTTATAATGGTAAGAAGAGTATGGGCAAACTCGATGCAAAAGATTCGCTCATTTAACGCTCTGTCGATTCTATCCCGATTTAACTTTTATAAATGCCATAAAAAGGTGTGTTTGTGTATCTTTCTGTAATGACGCTAAAATCGTTTGCCATCCCTCTAATTGTTGAATGATTATGAATAGGTTACACTGTAATAAATTTTCATTTCAACCTATTTTGTGTTTAGTTTCCAGTTAAATTGATGAATGTTTGTCAATCTGATTTTCTAACTTCGTACAAACTCAAACATCTACTTTGTGACTTTCTTGTTTGTTGATAATCCTCATCATTGCCTTAAAATTTTCTCTGTCTCTCTTGTTAGTAAAGTAACCTATGGTATCTATAGGTAATATAATTATAAATTATGAACAAATTTCTTATAATTATCCAACGATGTAGTCGCTGTATCCTTACCTATAGCTACTATTATGAAAATTCAAATATCTCCGATGAATCAAACTTTTTTTTGGGTAAGACTATTCACTTGGCATAAATGAACAAACCCACCTACGTTTATACAAAACAGTCGTAGGTATACATATTTAAAAAGTTGTTTTTCTGCTTTCAACCTGCCAAGTCACATCTTGATTATTTTTCAATTGATCATATTTAGTTTATTATAATAGAAATCCTATTCTTAAGGGGGCTATACATGTGCACGCTATCTCGATTACTTTGGAATGTATGATCGATTTCATTATCTATCGATAATACTCTTGTGAGTAATAAGATTTTGCATAATAATCCGATATAACGTTACTATAAAGATTTTTATAAGGTCTTCATAATAAGAGATGATATGTGCCTGTATAGCTATTGTATATCTCTATTACCTCAATTCATACTGAGCAATATGACAATCATTAAATTCAGTAAAATTTCGGTCAACTTATGTTTGATTAATATCTACCGTGATCACAACTATCATACGATAATAAATTGTAAATGTTATATTATGAGACATCTTCTTCTTTTAAATTTAAACAGAACATGAAAGCTCAATTCCTCTAAGTGGAGTTGTGTTTAGCGTTTATATTGCATTTTGTCAGTCAAACTCTCAATATAAATTCAAATAGGCGTAACTCATGTATATTACAATCGATGGTTGTTCATATTCATACACCATTCACTTTTACTACATTGTACTTCTAGTTTTACTTTTGAAAGGAAGTAGATTGATAATATGATGATCTTCATGTCTCATGTCGGTTCCAAACATTTACTAAATCTCTTAAATCTATTATACAAACAGCATATCCACTTGAAATCTTCATTGTCTAATGATCCTAAGAGAGAGAAAGCTTTTATACTAAATTCTTATACAGGAAGTATCACTTACCTGCGAAAATAATTTCCTTAAAATATAAATTTGGAAGATGCTCACTTAATTACTTACATGTAATGCACCCATAGTTTTGAAAATGTCATTAAGCCTTTAAGACTCTTTGAAGTCAATCCATATTTTTTTGTTCACTTATCCTTTATTAAGAGGATGAAACCGACAGTATAGGCTTGGATGTAAGTAAGCTGTTCTTCATTTTTAATTTTGGTTCTTGTATAAAAACTAAAAATAATAATAATCTGACAGTGCTGCTAATTTTATAACATAGTAAAATGGCATAATGTAGCATTAACATGCTACCATATGAAACATAACCTTATCGTAATATAAAAGTCATAAATCACTTTTGCAGACCTACCAATTAAAACTAGTGAACCAATAAGATTTACCTTCAAATATTGTTTTCAGTCGGAGATAAAAATTTTATTTTCCAGAAATTCAACATTTAGGTACCTTATTTCTTGTAATAATTGATTAGTGAAATTTGACAGTCGGATCTATTCACAATAGGTACAACTTCCTTTTATAGAAACTAGAGATTTACGATTATAATTGCAATTTATTGTAAGTACTCTAAAATAATAAGAAACTGTTCAATTTCATTATTTTGTTTAATTTATATCATCATCTATTTCTCTATCATAAATCAAAAAGTATTTCCCAATAAATTTGGGAGCGATTGTAGTAGGATTAAATAAATTGAGAAAAACAGCCGTCTTACGGTAGAATTTCGATTTTCTCTTGCAGCAGTCGATCTTAACAATAAATTTTAAATTTAGCCTCTCCCAAAATATCATAAATAGTTCAACGTCCATTTCCCTAATCTATTAATAGTAGTAGTAGCTCTTCTCCACTGTGTGTATGTGTGTTTATGTGTATGCGTTTAACAGATATTTATTTATGTTGGCATGTTATCCCACACTCGCACGTATAATTGTATAAAACTTTCTGCTTAGCTACCAGCAAAATAATAGAAAAAAGTGTCTAAAATCCAAAAAAAAATGGATAAAATTATCCCACTTAAAAGTTGAAATTAAAGCTCATCACGATTAATCTAATGTGATATCTGATACACAGAGAATGTCTATGTATTTCTTCCGACTGCACAACCTCCGACGTGCCGAGGAGGATAAAAGGAAGAAGGAACAACATCGTAAACGTGGAAAAGGAATAGGCTGTCATCGATATACAAATGCATTGACACTGGCGCCGAGTAGATTGTTTGAAAGAACACCATTAACACCTTCAGACAGTCTTGATGAGGTGGCATTACAGATTCCCAGGTGCTCTCTTATATGTAAATATTACAAAAAAAACAAAACAAAACAAACCAAAACAAAAACACATAAATAAACCTCAAAAAAAATGATGGTTTTCTCTTGTAAATTGTGTGATTAAAGTTTAGTCTATATCTATGTTTAGGTATACTTAGGTAGTTGTTTACTAATAATTCAACTGCCCTCTATTAGGTGATAGCGTAATTCTACCCTTATACCATCACATAACATGACTATTATCTAGATATATGCAAAGAGAATAACAGATGGTGATAACAAATCTGAAACCATTGGGAATTGATTAAAATTGTAAATTTCTTTCGCTTCGAATAACTAAACAAAACAAATTTGAAATTAACTTAACTAGTCGAAGATGCAATGCATTTGACACTTTATAATAAAGTTAGTCGTTCACAAGCAATTAATTATAAACCAAATTTGTGCAGACAAGATTGATGGACAATTAGCAATTTGGTTTTTGTTGTTTTTTTCCCCCTCTATATAGGAATCTTTAACAACAATAGTAAATATGTTTAGAGTCAATTTTGTGGAAAGATTTTCATTAACAAATCATAGATGCACTTTGTGTACTATTTTCTAGATTGTTGTTGAAGATTTTGTTGAAAAAAATCCATTCGCAATTACGAGTGCTATCTGAGATTTGTAAATCAAACGTGCCTACAAAGAAATGCTTTCAAGTTCAGATCTTATTGTTAGAAATCTAAATTCTCTTCATTTTCAAAGCATTCACCTTTCTTTAAAGTTTCGTATTAATAAGTTACAAATTCTCGAACTTTATCTCTAAAAAAAGAATTACACTCTCCCGGCGCATCCACCATATTTCAGAAATTTCTCATAAGTTTTTGTTTCGATTCAGTATGATGTACATACCTGAACATTTTGCTTCATTAATTAATTAAGAGAATTTTTTAGTTCATTACCCTCAAAATTTCCCTATTTAATTATCATCAAGTGCATTAAAATATAACGTCCGGCGCATGTTGTAAAAGCTAAAAGATTGTAGTAGTGGCGGGGTTAGATCACAGTATATGTTAGCAGTTGGTGGTGGTGATACAGCTACCACCACCACCACCATCATCACTACCGCAACAGTATTGTACCACCTTTTTGGCAACGACATATCAGTGGCGGAAAGCGCCCTGTACGAGTATGAAGCGCTTTATATTTAGTGCAATAGTTTAGTTTATAAGTGCAATGGCTACATCGAGCAGATATAGTTCGTATAATTGTCTCACTAGTTGGGATAGTTACGATAAAATACCAAGGTAACAATAAACTTTGAAATTATCATCATCAAACTTTACTTGAACTGTGAGTTGAGTTGGATTTAGTGGTGTTTTTTTTTTCTCTCTTCCGGTGTGGACTTTTTTGATTAGGAAAGTTGTGACGAGCTGAGAGAATTGCGGACAATTCTATTCTGACATTTAGTATTCCATTCAGGGCGCAAGTTTGATTTCAAATTACATTCAATTTTAATTTTCATCGAACATAGATAATTGATCATTTACTGATTTTCTTTTTATTACAATATTCATAATGCACTTTAATGCATTATCAAACAATAATAATTAAATAATCCATAATAAATACATCTATAATTCGTCTTTGTAAATACTTAATTTAAATTTAAACAGCTAGTGTTTATTTATATTGAAATACACCATTGTTAATAATTAATAGGTAATTAATGCTTAAACATTAAAAAAGATTGTCATCCTTGACGCAGACTCATCTATAGTATTGATTTAACAAAATATTATCAAGTTGAATTTAACATAAACATTTTATAACCTTAATAATCACATGTTATTTACTTTTCCATGCTTTTCTGTTATAACAAAAAACTGATGGTCGCAAAATAAAACAATAAATTTTAATAGAGATTTCATTTAATCTTTTTAATGAAATCATGAAATATTTCATTTTGTTTTATTTACCAAAATAATCAAGCAACAAGTAGCATTTTCTTTTATTCCATATGTATAAATAGGTATCTACTAACGGACATTTTAAATAGTGATAATATTGATTTATTAAAACAACCGCATAATTAATAAAACATTTAAACATTGTCATCACATCACAAATAAACGATATGGCTCTCATGCTAAACACCCATAAAACTGTCAACTTAACCTATAATAAAATAATCCATAGGGAATATTTCGAATTGAATTTATTAAAGTAGAAAGTTCTATTACGAAGTCTATTCATAATGAAACTTGTGAAATTTTCCAGTTTCCTCAATAGTTGTTATTAACAATAATAATAATAATAATAATAATAGTACTGGTTTTGCCTGAAAGAATACGATAAGAAAATTGTGATAGATATTAATGAAAATTGTTA
This sequence comes from Lydus trimaculatus, assembly GCA_037414755.1. Lineage (NCBI taxonomy): Eukaryota > Metazoa > Arthropoda > Insecta > Coleoptera > Meloidae > Lydus > Lydus trimaculatus. Next base: position 38,602 of record JAZBGY010000405.1, on the reverse strand, counting down.
AAATCGGTTGATCTATGAATACATAATACGCTTAATTGATTTATAAAGTTTGTTAGTCGAGAATTACTTTGAAGATTGGTTTCCACCATCCTGATTCCTCCTTATATTCGCTTCACTTCACCTTTATTAAACATGAAGATAAATTGTTCAATTATCTCTCTATAAAAACCTAGGTGCACACATACAAACACACAAAATATCTACCAGAAAGTCCGCATTATATTTTCATTATTTGTTCAATTACATTCTAGTTGAATTTAATTCTGTGCAACTTTTATAAATTATAAGTAAGTGTTTTCATTTGTTACAAAAATAATCCGCATCTAATAGTTAAAGAAAGTTGAGTGTAACTTGACACGAACATCAGTTCTCTAGCCTTTCTATGAAAACACACACACACACACAACTCTTGATCATACCTATAATACTACAACTGAAGAAGTTGTTTCGATGTACTTAATACTTACGGTCTTTTTTTTGGCCAATCAATATTGCTATGAAATAGGAGTAATAAAATAAAGCAGAGATATAAGATTTCTGAAAATGAACGACTAATTTTGTATTTTGTATATTCTCCAACTTTCTCTCTATCTTTCTTCTATCTTTCCTGTGGTTATTATATTAAATTTGTGCTAACATTAATTAGGAATAATACTTTTAAAAGTTTAAGAAAGGAAACTTTCGATTTTAAAGCTTCTTAATGAAACTTTTCTATAAATAATAGGTTTATTTATTATATCTGAAATAAACAAAAATAAAGAACAAAACATCTAATGATTCTAAAGAAATGTAGGTACATTAATCATCTAATGAGAACAAGAGAAAATCGAAAAAATATGAATCAAAAGTAGATTAGTGTTGAAATCAAGAAATTTTATATTTTATTTTTATAAGAAATAATCCATCTCTAACGCTTATTCATCAATATATCGTTAAACATTACCACAGAACTAACCAATATAATAACCATCATCATAGAGTAATAAAAGTTATATCGAACATTTTTAACAGAGTTGTTATTTTGAGAAAGCTTTTCCGAATATAACTTTTATCTAACATGAAGCTAATACACAGTTAATGTCTTTTTCCTTTTGTTTCAGGGTACGAGTAGAGTATTACGTCAATGAAAATACATTTAAAGAACGACTGCAACTATATTTTATCAAAAACCAAAGATCTAGTAAGTATAAATGTAAAATGAAATAAAACAATGCTAGATTAGACGTATGTATGTATGGTATATACTTGTATTTGATTGACCAGAAAAAGTATAATTATTGTGCGATGTCTCATTGGTTTGTGAACGAAATCGTTTTGTACTATTTTGAATCTTTTGCAAAAAATGAGCAACACTATCTAACAATCATTCGAATGTCTATTTCGATTCAACTAATATAAAGCTGTAACATTGTTTTTGTTGTCTTTGTTTTTCGATCAATACACGTATCTAAGTACATATATGTATGTAGAGTTCTTTTGTTTAATTGTAAGAAAGACATTTTAACGATTACATCGTATCTATTGAAATACTATAAGTTTCTACAAATATTTCTTAAGATCACCTCTGCTTATTAAAAAGCCATTGAAAATATTGTCACCAATCAAAAATACTTGAATAAAAACACTGAACAACATCTAACAATTGTATTGATCTATTTAAACCATAAATTTACCAAATGCCAGTAATATAAATTTTAATTGGTAAGAATGCGATGGTAATCGGAATTACAGTTGCAATCTCTGATTTTAACAGAAATAAATTGAACAGGAAAGATTAAAAGGACTATTGTGAATACAATATACAAATTATATAAAGCCAAAATAATTATTAAATCTATAGAGAAATAGAGAAAGACTTTTAAAAAAAAAAGTTAGGTTTCACACTATAAATAATTGTTAGATGATTTTTCAAGTATTTATCAAAATATATAGAGGTACCTATATGATTTTAGTTTTTTGTATGTCATGTTTTCTTTTGTTTATCTGGTTACAATATTGTTGTACTGGACAAATACCTACATAAACATTTGTCATTGAATATGTGTGACACAGTTTTACTACACTGCAACTATTTCCATGAATGAATACTTAATAACAATAAGTGAGTTTAACGCAATGCAGTAGTAGATAGAGACTTTTTTTTAATAAAACATTATTAACTTCGCATTAGACTATACGTGGTATAATTATTTATAGGTAAATGGGAATAAATGGAAATATTGATCTATATTTTTATAATAGTGAAATCTAGAATTGTAAATTATAATAAATTAGGTAGATATGCCAAATTGAAATCCTGCAATAATAATATTTACACTAAACAGGAATACAATTCTAATTACTCATACTCAAAATTATTGATCAACAATATGATAATACCATCGAAGATAATGATGATGATGATGATGATGATGATGATTATGTAATTTGTCATAATAATGATGTCCTGTTTTCTATTGTCCTATATTATCGATAATTTATTTATAATTCTTGATAAATGAAAATTTTCAAAAGAATCGATATCAATACTTAATTTAAATAAATAACAGAAACTTGGAGACAATAGCTACAAATAAAGAATTAGGTTTTAAAAGGTTGATTATTTATAGATAGAAAAAACAAATCTGAAGACTAATCAAAATCAAACAAATTATATGTACTTACACACTTTGTTATTAATCCTTGTAAAAAACTGTTATTATTCCAAACAAAGCTAATTAAGCATCTCTTATGATGTTTTAATGAAAATTTCATTTATAAGTCGGTATCATTCATTGTTTATTTATTTTTTCTATTTTAATTGAAATTCAATGTAGTGTGGTGCAGTGGAAGCAGCTTTATAGGTAAAAGTGGTATTCGCTTCATTAACTCTATATTATGCTATTGAATCGACTATATAGTAGGTACTGGTATTTATAGTTAATGACAAAGATTATTTGATAAACGATATAATCATTTAACTAATAGAAAATACTAAACGAATAACAGTCACTTCTTGAAATGTGATATTTGAAACATTCAAAATCAATGTTGATTATAAAATATTTCCATTTTCAAAATAGAGCAAGAGTAAGAGGGTGACAAGAAAATTCCACTAATCCAAATTGATAATATGTAGGCACAAACAAGTACAACAATATATAGTTTGAAGATTGTAAATGTTTCAAAACGTTAAAAGTTACTGTTTGTTTTGATAAAATTGATTACGACAGGTAGATATATTGAAAAACCAAGACATTATTATTAATATATAATTTAATATAAATTCCATGCAAGTTCAGATTTTTGTCAATGTCAACATTGATTATAATCAAACTCTTCATGATTTGCTTATTTCTAACTTATGATTAGATAAACTTAAAAACCAATTTATTGTTCATAGATCTAGAAATCTATTTAAATATAAAATTCAAAATAATTTCAAGTTTAAATTCTAAGCGTTCTGCTATGTAAATAATGTTGGAATGTTGAATATGTGGATGTATGTATGTTTAGTTAGATGTAATAGAAAGTTTAAACAAACTTCCCAAAACTTTAATTCGAATTTTCTATTTCAGGTCTTAGAATACGTATAGCGAATTTATTTGTTAAATTGCTCACATGTATCTTATATATAATCAGAGTAATAACGGATTTAGATCCAACATATGCAACATGGTAAGTAGATCTACATATCTAAATATTCAATTAAAGACTAATATTGGACTTTCACTTTTTACGACATTCTAATGAATGTCACACTCTTATTATTATAAAAGCTTATGTTGTGGTGTATGACTAAAAATAGCAGAATTATTTACGATATCTATCGATCTTTCATTCTACTATTATCTATATGCATACTAGATAGAAATAACTTTATAAACGTCGATTGTAAAATCTAAAAATAGAATACAAACAATTTTACTATCTTCTGTTACATTAAATATATGTAATTTTACTTTATTTAAAAAAAAAAATCAAAAAAAAAAACTGTACGCACTGCAGTATATACCTACTTGTGTCTGGTACGTTTCACCACTAACAAATTACCACGAATTATTACAACAGGTGTGTTGTAAATCCACTTGCCTATATACAATTTAATTTGTTAAATATGTATATTTTTTTTTAATACAACTCGTAAATTCATAGAAATTCAGAAATGATTTGTTGTTTGCTTTCTTTACATTTTTTTTTAGTTATGGTTGTATACCAGGCAACAAATCCGAATATATTATATCGGCCAATTTAACCGAAGAAAAATTCCAAGAGAATCCCATCATAAATTGGGATGCGATTCTGTGGGTGAACCGCCCCCTTGAATTGTGGATTGTTCAAGTTGTTCTTGCTATGATCAGTTTAATAGAAACTTTATTATTAGCTTATCTCGGTTATAAGGTAAGTTGAAAATGATTAAAAATATGTAGGTATCTATCTACCTACTACACGATTTTTATTTCCCTCATAAAACTGCGCCTGTATTTTGTTGAATATTTGATGTTGTGAAAAATCTATAGTATATATTAGGTGGGCTTTTTGAAGAGCTTTTTCCTATATACAAAATCAGTAATTCACTATATAGGAAAAACAAGCTTGCTTGTCTCTTAAGCTACGTAAAATGAACGAAGAAAACGTTGTTGATGTCTAGGCTGTATACGAACTATCTAAATCACATTGTAAGTGGCTTTGTCCTGGATTTCAAACCATAAAAGAACCTACTGAATACTCTGGAAAAATATAAATATTAGTTGAAATTTTCAACAGGTATTGATCCCCGTAATATTGTATTAACTATGTCATGCGCTAGTAACCTTGTTTGTTAGTTGATATAAACAGACACACCCCCCTTATCTATAGTACAAAATAATCGATATACTTACATATACTTACATAAAGAGATACTACAAACTGATTATTTTTTGTGTTTTTTCTAAAAAAAAAAACACCCTTTAGACTTTTTACGTTGTATTTTTTGTTAGTTTGCTTATGTTGGATTTGGTAACCCACCCAACAACACATCTATTATGTTTCTTTGTAAAGAATCAACAGTCGAAAGCAGGGATTTGTATACAAAAAATTCGTTTTATTTTTTGTTTAAAAAAAAACATCTACAGATTCACCGATTTATTAGTTTTAGGATCAACACTACTTTTCTCTTTGTCTTAATCTTCACATATTTTTTTTTAATGAATTTGCACTTGTGTCAATCCTCCTTGATGATTTCCTTTGACGATTGTAGCAAAAACTATTTTCAAGCTTATTTCGTAGAATATTAAAGCCAATGTTTCACATCCTTGGTTTCCTACTGAAACTCACAACATTGTGTAGAATACCTAAAGTATGGAAAATATAAATATAATAAAAGACAAAAACTGAGATAAATTCCCATTGGAATTGTGTATTGGTTACAGATCGAAAAGCACAAAGTTGAAAATAGCAACGTCACAAGTGCTTTCAAAGGAGGACTATTCCACCTCTTTGGTTGACAATTTAACAATATCTAAAGGAACAAAACTTTGTAGTTCAGTTCCATCATTATATTCTCAAATAGAGTAATATTCCTTATTAGTATTATGAAACATCTTCTATTCAAATACCACACGTTTAGTACATAATTACTTTCATTTCTACTACCATCATTATCTAATTCTCTTTCTAATAGATGAAAAATACTATTAGGTACATAGGTTGTGTGAAAATCTATATAATTTTATAAAGGTCTTTGCATTAACAGTAATTTGAACATTATCTAAAGCGGAAAGGACTGATCGACATTTTCCATCCCGTAATTAAAATAAAATTGATATTGATTCATAAAATTGGATTTTTTTTTCTTTGTATTTGTGGTGTATTGTAGAGTATTTTAATGGTTTCCTTATTTTTTAGGGTAACATTTGGCAACAACTCCTCTCATTTCATTTCATTTTGGAAACTGTAAATACGATTCCATTTACATTAACGGTAAGTCAGCGTTGTTGTTTTTTTCTGTATCAATTATCTATGTAGCTATTATTGTTATCATGATGTACTTACTTATGTAATCTTTTTGTTTTAACTGTTTTTCCAGATTTTTTATCCACCTTTAAGAAATCTATTTATTCCAGTATTTTTAAATTGTTGGTTAGCAAAACATTCTTTAGAAAATATGTTTGTAAGTATTAGATGTTTTTTATTAAATTAAATAATATTTTAATGAAGAGAGGAAATAATCTAAATTAAGATCTTGTCATCACCACCAAACGGAAAACAAAACAGACATAATCGAAATTTAGCTTATCATAAATAACATACATATAGTCAATATAGGGTGACGAGTTAGAGATAGGATAGGACAATATTGTTGACATTTCCTCCTTTGATATGAAAATTTTCCACGTTCGATCTTTATTCAATAAATGTTTGTTCTTCATCTATCTTTGTTAAAGGTTTATCTAATTGCATCATAAAACCTCCTCTCATCGAATAAAATCAACAATAAATTTAAAAAGAGAAATACTGATTACAGCAGCAGTAAAATCTATATTGACTTGGCTATAAGTAATAAATATGCAAACAGCTTTTTGTTTTTTTCTTCTTTGGTGATGATGATCATGTTGTTGTTGTTGTTGTTGTTGTGTATATAATAGAGATGAAAATTATCACAGAACAATAATTTAAAAGTTAATTATATTTTTATTAATTCTTTTGTCTTTATTTCATTTGTAGAATGATCTCCATAGGGCAATGCAGAAATCTCAGTCTGCTTTGTCACAACAACTCACCATATTGTCAGCTACACTAGTCTGTCTTGTATTTACAAGGTAAATTCAACATATTCACTGATTTAATATACATAGTATAGGTATAAGAATCTAATTAAGATTTCAAAAAGTTTTGCTCGTTTATTCTTTATTTATTTGTTTTTGTCAAATTATCTATACTTTGGTGCAATTAATAAAATCAAACATAAAAAGAAACAACTATAAGCTGTTCTCGACATAATTGTTGTTGTTTGAAGTTATTTCACAAGAATCCTTAACATCGGTATACAATTAATAATAATAACAATCAAATGTTTAGAGTATGTAGATTACAAGCAGTTTTGTAAACTGTCAATAACACACTTATTATTGTTGCAAATTGGTGGATGCGCCAGGTTAGTAGTAAACTTCCTTCCTACAAAATTATTCAACATTAAAGTTTTACGATATGCTGTATGACAGTTTCTCTGGAGAGATGATTTTTTAACAATGTGTCAAGTGGATTATTTTTGTTTTTTTTTTTTCGAAAATAAAAGTCTCATCTTTTCTGATAAATCCACGAAAATAAGAATAAATTCATATACCTATAAGTTAAGAGTAATTTTCTCATTTTTATTAGTGTTTGTGGTATTCAACATTTTCAACGTGCTGGCCATCGTCATCTCAATCTCTTCCAAGCTACATACTATGTTGTTGTTACATTTTCAACAGTCGGCTATGGTGATTTCGTTCCAGATATATGGCCATCACAACTTTATATGGTAATCATGATTTGTGTGGCACTTATCGTTCTACCAACACAGGTGAAAAATCAACTCATATTTCTTTCTTAACAACTGAAAATGAGCGAGAGTAAGATTTGATAACGTAACTGGAATATTACCATTACAGTTTGAACAGTTAGCGTTTACATGGATGGAACGTCAGAAACTTGGTGGTTCATATTCATCACATCGTGCACAATCTGAGAAACATGTAGTTGTGTGTAGTACAACATTACATGCTGATACAATTATGGATTTTTTAAATGAATTTTATGCACATCCATTATTACAAGATTATTATGTTGTCTTACTATCACCAATGGAATTAGATACAACGATGCGGATGATTTTACAAGTACCGATTTGGGCACAACGGGTTATTTACATACAAGGGTCTTGTTTGAAGGATGGTGATTTAGTTAGAGCTAGGATGAATGAAGCAGAAGCATGTTTCGTGTTGGCAGCTAGAAATTACGCCGACAAAACCGCTGCGGTAAATACCCTCCTTTTTTATTTGTTGTTGTTGTTGAAAATTATCAAATATACCTACCTACGTTTGATATTTAACTGTTTATGAAAGCTACGTGTGTCTGGTTAAATAAACTTCTCTGTTTGAAAAAAAGTCGTAAAATATTTCAGAAAAGAGAATTTCTATAAATAAGCAAACGATGTAGGTAATTACATAAATTGAAATTCTTCAATTAATCAATTTACCAAATGGTTGTAGAAAATAAATTCAAGCACAGAGAGATACACACCCGAAAAAACCGTTCCCTATCCACGACTACAAATCTAATTAATATGAATTTTGTTCAGGATGAACATACAATATTAAGATCATGGGCCGTTAAGGATTTTGCACCGAATGTCGCCCAATATGTTCAAATTTTCCGGCCAGAGAATAAACTCCATGTAAAATTTGCTGAGTATGTCGTGTGTGAAGATGAATTTAAATACGCCCTATTGGCAAATAACTGCACCTGCCCGGGTGCGTCCACTCTAGTCACGTTGTTATTACACACCTCTAGGGGCCAGTAGGTATTTTTATCGATATACATATTTTCAAGTAACTACCGTGCATGTCATAAATTAATTAATTATCCTATTTATATAAACTCGTGTGTGTGTTACTTTTGATCTGTTTTATAGAGAAGGTCAGCAATCGCAAGAAGAGTGGCACCGACTTTATGGACGATGTTCAGGCAACGAGATCTATCACATAGTCCTTGGTGACAGCCGATTTTTCGGTGAATATGAGGGCAAGAGTTTCACATATGCCAGCTTCCATTCACATAGAAAGTAAGTGAAATTGAGACAGACAAGAATCCAATTAAGACTTTTCGGCTTTTCCATCTTTCACTTAAATTGAAATGTACCTACTCTACTACACTCCCACACGCTCTCCACCCCCCAAAAAAAAGACGAAACAAGAAAGACTCTCCCAAACACCAAGTAATTAGAGTAGTAGCATTGAATTGAGTTCTTCTTGAGCATTAGCTACTAGGGTTGGTTAATTTGTCACGATTTAATTAAATTAACAAGAAACATGAATTAAATAAAGACATAAATTGACACTGTTGGTATTATGATTGTCAGATATGGTGTAGCGTTGGTTGGAGTACGTCCTGCTGAACTTCCTGAATTCTACGAAGATACAATTTTATTGAATCCTGGACCAAGACATATAATGAAAAAGAGTGACACATGTTATTATATGAGTATCACAAAAGAAGAGAATTCATCGTTCACTGTTGCAAATCAACAAGTTAATAATAATAATGCAACAACAGAACCAGTAATCGTGACAGCCGGATCTGATGATAAATCAAATCAGCAGCAAC